>JASCZW010017346.1:0-17193 GCA_034211315.2 Aedes japonicus | reverse complement strand
TTTCAAGTACAGTCTTCAAAATGGCATCAGATTTGCCTTGTTAATAGGTTTGACAAAAACTTAGTTTTGAAATTATTGAAAATTGAAAAGTTTTACAACAATGAATTCTTCGGCAGAATAGTTCATTCCTATTAGATAATCTTTTTGTAAAAAGAAATAAATAATTTTCAAATGATCTAAGATGGTGGATCGAATGTAATTTTGAAGACTTTGAAGCACAGTTTAAAATATTCAACACAGTTTGAAATGCAGGTTACTTCTATTGTCTAGCTACAGTCAATATTTCAGCTCAATTTATCCTTTGAGTACTAAAGAGAATGTCAAATATGTCAATTTCGTAAGAAAAACTGTAGATGTATTTAATATTTTTTAGCCAACACTGTATACTAGGAACTTTTCCAGCCAAAAATAGAACCTTTTCATTGAAAATCAAATCCTTAAAGAAATCTTAAGAATAAATGTAAGACAACTGTTATAATAAAAAAGAAGTGAATTTTGCTAAAATTTGACAAACAGGCCCATCATGTAGTCTTTTTTAACAACTAGTGGTACTGAAGTCAACCCCAACAAATGTTATGATTTCAGGAATTTTCCTGACTATATGTTTACATTACTTCTAAAACTACATTTTCGAAAATATTATCGGTAATGAATAAACTTCAATCTCCATATTTTGCTTATGGGCATTCGTTAGCTCAAAACTTTTAATCAATCTGAGGAGTCTATACTCTACAAAATTGTTCGTACAAGAGAAAGAGATATCGTGAATTCTAAAATGTGCCTTTTAATAAAACTCATTATTGTAATACCTTCTTGAATAATAAAATTAAAATACGCCCATAAAAAAGTGTTCAAAATCTTATGTTTCAATTTAACAGGCTCTACATTTTAGTGTCGCTATTATTTTAGATATGAGTCTAGAGGTTTTAATATTAATAAAATTGAATTATTAGAATTCACAATTATTTAGAGCTAAGCCGTAGGGTGACCCTACAATTCCGTAGAGATTATGAATAGTGTTTCATTTCAAATTAGAAATATATTGGGGAAAAATCCTGGAGGAGCCTACAGAATTCTGGTAGTTACGCCAATGGTATGTACCTTCATAGGAGCAAAACCAAATAAAAATTCGATGGATTGATAGGTACCACATAGGCGTAGCCAAGGGGGGCAGAGGGGGGCCGCCCCCCCTAACTTTTGAATCAATTTATAAAATTTTAATGTTCACTTAAATTTTTTGCCGCTTTGCCTCAATGAAAAAGCGCGAAGTTGCCTCGATTTTTTGAAAAGATGTACTCTACTCTTTTCTCTTTAATCGAGAACCCAACCTAGCAGACCTAACGTATCCAAACAAATATCTCTAACCTGCAATGTAAACGTTTTAACAAGCATTGATTGCTTTTTTCCCTGCTAGCTGAAAGTTGAAAAAAGCTATGCTCAATTCAATTTTAAGTTCTTGGCAATCAAAAATCTGAGTATTTAAACCAATGTAATAGCTTTTGAAAGCCAAATAATACTTGATTAGGAAACATAATTCATAGTTAGAAAGTGTATCGACGGAAAATGTTTATTTGAATTATTTGTGATAAGGGCCAAACCCAGGGGGTATGTCACTTTGCCACGTTGTGTTTGTGTTTTAGTATGTCGGAAGGTGTTTCTGTGTTTCAACATATCTGGCAATACTACAGTTGGAAATCTACGCTATTTGGCAACCACGGAATAATTGACGTTTATTCTACGAACACTAACGCATCATCTGAATCGCATTAGTGCAAGCAAGAGAAACAAAACAGTGAGAAAACAAACAAATAATTATTGTGATGCCAGAAATTATTTATCTTTCAGAAGGTGGTGAGTGTGTTTGAAGTGTGTCGGAGTGTGTTTTTGGTGTTTATTTTTGTGGTACCACATGGTGGCCGAGTAATTTACCCCCTGGCCAAACCGGTCAATGTTACCCGGTTGATCATTGTGTTCCCGTTTCACGGTTCTGTAGTTTCGTGTTAGGGAAGGTCCATTAATTATGGTCACGCAGTAGGGGGTAGGGGGTTTGAGAATATACGTGACGATCCATACAAAAAATTGCAGGATCCATATTAAAAACGTGACAGGGGGGGGAGGGGGTTTATTAAAAGTCAATTTCTGCGTCGACGTAGATTTTAATGGACGTTCCCTTATTGAGAATTATAGTTAATCAACAGATGATGCTTGAGAGAGTACTACATCCTCAATGTCAGAGACAACTCGGTGATCGCTAACCAAAGCGATAACCAGCGGCATGCCTCGCCCGCATGCAGGACAAATAAGGAAAGGATATTTCATAAAAAGGGATACAACTCACATCGCCGAATTATAGATAACCGAAACAATACGAAACGCGCCATGGCTGATAACAAAATAGTGCCTAATTAAGCATCGCCACAACTTTCCACAGCCGATGCTGGAAGCAAACCTTTTTTTAGTAAACATTCAATTTTTACAACTGCATCAATCCTGTAGAAGCTTCTAAAGAACAATCTATGCGAATCCATTTAAAATTGCGATTGAAAGATTCGGTAAAAGTAAGAATGCGTAGATGCATTTCGTGCTTTCTGGCAACTTTCTGCTTCTATTGATGTCCAGGCTCATCGGTTCAGCACCAACCGGGGGAGACTTGGTCTTATACCTAATGATATTATTATTTCAAATATGCTCAATCAATCGCTATGTTTTGTGATATATTGGGTGAATTTCAGATTTTTCAATGCAGATGTCATTCAAATTTTGCATATTGACAGGCAATCTGTGAAGTCTCACCTAGTACCTTATCTAGTCAGATGCTTAGAGGCAGACCGGAAGATTCGATGAGCTATTTCTGTTTCTATGGGTGTTTGCGGTGATGCTTTGTCAAAATATATACACTGTAAATTTATTTTCGTAAACTAGCTTTCACTCACTACGTAAACATGGATCTTTTACATAGAACAAATGTCTCGTAAATTTTATGTAACATTCTTAATGTTGGTCATCTGATAAAATGCTACCATTACACCTCTTTGTGCAATGCACGAAATGAATTTCATGAAGATCAACCAATTGCTGCTTCGCTTCAATCGTACTCATACATGTTTGTGTTGCTGTTCGGGTGGCCTGGAATCATTGATTTATTTTTATTTATTTTTTCAATTATATACTGTGTCGATATAGAAGATCTGTCAGTCAATCATGCAACCACCCAAGAGACGGTACTTTTTTATTGACAAGGAAATATTCGTAGTATTTCATATTGTTTTCGCACCATGCACGAATGTTCTTTCTGTTCCAATAAACGCTTCGTGTTTTTGACAGTTGTGGCATTGAGTACGAGCGTGTGGCATTGAGTACGAACGTAGCTTCTTGAAAAGTACAAATCGATTTACAACAAATACAATGAATAGATTCGCTAGTGCTACCTTCGATTTCGTAATTAAAACGAATTTTAATTTTCAGTGTTGATAAGATTGTCGTTCTCTCTCTCTCTCTCTCTCTCTCTCTCTCTCTCTCTCTCTCTCTAAAAAATCCTCGGCTACGCCTATGAGGTACCAGAAGTAATCTCCTCAGACATGTATCACCGATTATGAATGTAAGCAAAGATCAAATAACTCTATTTTTTTGAACGCATTAATTAATATTTACATGCCCAATGAAGTTGCCTTAACTCTAATTTGATATAAATATATATATATTTATATATATATATATATATATATATATATATATATATATATATATATATATAATATATATATATATATATATATATATATATATATATATATATATATATATATATATATATATATATATATATATATATATATAATTATTTTTATTCAATATATGTTTAAGTAAACAGCGCAAAATAATTGCTGAAAAAATAACAAGTTATGGGGGTTGTGGGTTTGCTGATCGTACAGCAAATCACAAGCAAGTTTGCTGAAGTTACACTGAAGTGCTGTCAGTTTCATGAAATTTATGTTTGCTGCAAAAATTGCTGGTTTTACAGCTTGGAAAAATCCGGCAAATTTTTACTGATTGCCAGCGAAAAAAATGAGTGACTGCAGCTATCATTCTCAGTTTCTCTCGCCCAAATGGAATGTATCAATATGTGTACTTGCGTTAAACATATCGATTTAGTTCCAGACATATGAAACTGAAATTTATGCATTTCAAAATCGCGAGGTGAACAAATGTTAGTTAACAGGATACTGGAAAAATAATACGGCGTGCTGTTTTACGTTAAAGCCATTGAAAACAAACATAAACATGGAAATGCATTTTTTATTCTTCATTTATAAATACAAATAAATTAGCGTGTCAATAAATTAATACTCGGGTTACGATAGACGTATGAAGGAACAGGACAAGCATAGAATTATCACAGGATAGAGCGATACGAAAGAAATCTCAGGTACCAGGTGCTTGCACTCTCATCGTTGAGTGCCAGTAGAAATAAATCGGGAAAATCACTGCGGCATCTGACCTCCGTACGCCAGCTCGTCCGCGTCCTTCATGGCGAGATTTCTTTCCAATCCATTGGAAAACGACTCGACAAATCCATCGAAGGCTCGCGCCCACCCGGAACTGTACGTATCCAAGTGATGATGATGCTCTGGTGGATGTGCGACCACCTCGTACGTCACGTGCTTCTTGTGCAGCAGCTTCTTGATGCCAATCACACTGGCCAGCAAAAGCGCCAACTTACTCACCAACAGCGCTTTACCGACAAGCAGGGCAATTCCCTTCAGAATCAGTGCTCCCACAATCCCCGCCTTCATGACAAATGCCATCAGAATGGGACCGTAGTTTTTCATCTTGCCACGACCTTCGTCCAGCAGTTTTTCGTATCGAGCAGAAACGCCAAAGTTCAGCTTGCCTCCCTCGCCGGACGCAATAACCACATCCGCCACCCGGAAGGCTTTCCATTTGACGCTGCGGCTCTGGATGAAGCGCCATATTTTATCCGCCACTATGACACTCAGCTTGTGGTCATCGGAGCTAGCGGAACGGCTAAGGACCGACAACTCCTCGGGATCGTCTGCTGGTTCATCGGTTCTGTGGAAAAGAAAACGAATGATTTTTGAATAGTGACAGTAACAGTGTGAATAGGGTGGCAAATAATATGCAGATTTTCACGCGAACAATTCGAGGCCATCAGACAAGGTTGGAAGAAGTAACTTTGCATTGAAATAAAGTTTGGAATTAAATTTATGGATTTGGCATGAATATGTTGATTTAGTTCTGATATGAAATCCCTGCGAGTGCAATTTGGCTGAAATGTATTCCGATACCATCTCTTCAAATTCAAGGCATCATTTTTATGCCTTGTAATGGAAAAAACCTGGTGCTTAAATTGATTTATTGTGATCAATTATCCCGTCAGCCAGAAGGTGCATAAAATTGTGTCAATTTGAAATTTTAACGTTTACAATGGAAATGTATTCACGATGCATGATTTTTTCATCGTTCTGTATCATAAATTAAATTGGGTTGCATCCTTTCGAGTACCAAGTTAATCATATGAGATGCAAAACCAACTCGTTTAAAATTAAAATTGCATTTGCACATATAAGGTTTCGCAGGATAAAAATAACTATGAAATTACATCAAAAATACTACTGACTATGAATTTAATATTGCCTTTAAATTCATTGAAACACTCTTACTTAATTGTTGAAACATAATTATGATCCTTTTGGTTCGCCATACACATACACATCATATCTTAGAACAAGTAAATCACTATCCCATTTTTTGAGTGACCTTAACAGCATCTATACTGTTGGTACAGATCGGTTCAAATCGGAAATCAGTACTTAATTTTTTTTAAATTAAACGTTCAAAACAACACACTTAGGAAATTTCAGGTAAAATTAGTTCTTTTGTGATGCTCCCAAATGACGCGACTAATTACGTGAACCAGAAGCTGAACACTTAATTTTAAGTTGACATTTTACATATCACAATAGAGAACAACCAACAATCAATATGCAACTAGCGATTTGAAATTGGTTCACTGTTGTAGAACCCCTTGGTCCGTAGTACACCTTGAAGCCAGCACCTTGTTGTACATATTTGCGCCTTTGATTTGAGTTGCTGTGTTTTATTGACAGAATATTTGAGAGTGTGTTTGTGTGACTTCACTATTAGGGGCGTATAATTAAGCTTGAAACCGAGCTTGGGACCGATGTACTAGTACTGACTGATCCAAGAAAAAAATCGTATTTGACCGGGACTTACTGGTCTTAGAGTTAGTCTATCGAACAACTGCTATTCAGCTGCATAGCTGAATATTTAACTTAAATCTTATTTACAAAATTTTAAATCAAAGAAGCGTATTTTTTAAGCATCAAAAGCTTCTATAAAATTCATGCACATATAAAAAGAAACATTGAATCTTCTGCGTTATATAATGCACATAAAGGGAATACTAGTTTTGGCAGGAAAAAATGGGACATATCATGTAAATTTAAGCCAGATAACGCCTGGATCTAGCCTGTTGTATAAAAGGTTGCAAATATGGTTGTACGGCGCATAAAAGATTGCAAACAATGTCGTTGTTTACCCTTCCTTTGGCTTGGAATTAAACGAAGGGAAATTATACGCGCTTGTTAACATTCATTATTTTTTCTGTGTAGCAGGCCGTTAAATAATTCTCCTGCCGTCTGTTTGAGACTTGGGTATTTATATTGTGTTGAAAATTGATAAAAAAAAGCTTTTTTTGATGTTTTAAGGCACTGATAACATACACAGTTTGGAAGAAACATTTACTTTTCTGCGTTACTTAATGCACGTAAAAGGAACGCTGGATTTGGCCGAGACTAATGCGATGTTTCATGTAAATTAAAGCTGGCTATCGCCATAATCAGGTGCGTAGGTTGTATGAAAGACTACCAACAATGTTGTATGGCATATGCAAACTTGCATACAATTTCATTATCATTATTTTTTCTGTGTAATTCTCCAGTCACTAATATGACTAAAATCATCGGAAGAAGGGAATTTGGCCAACACAAGACTTTGTGCTGCTGAAAGCTCCTGTACTGGCAGCAGAAGGCATGAGTCGTGCATTTTTATTTCAGTTTTGGGTTGTGTAACTTTAAGGATTATAGGAGGGTATCGAAAATAAGCTATCCACAAACTTTCTTTCAAATTAGGTGGAAAACCAATATTTTATTCATACAAAAAATTGATCCTTTATTGTACGAGGTTAAACTTGAACATAATGAAGACCGGATGAAATTTAAGTAATTCCTTCACGAATTTTCGAACTTTGGATCGAATGCTCTTCATCAAGTTCCGGACAAGTGTAGCATCGCATTTTTTGGACGCTTGAGCCCAAATTTTTTTGAACTCCTGCATGTTCCCAGCTGCCTTACCAGTCTTCTTGAAGACTCTCTTCACGATTGCCCAGTAACGTTCGATGGGTCGAAGCTGAGGGCAATTTGGTGGATTGATATTTTTCCAAACGAAATCTATACCCTTTTCCGCAAGCCAATTGAAAGTGGTTTTGGCATAGTGAGCCGACGCTAAATCCGGCCAAAACAGTGGAGGTGTACTATGCTTCTTATAAAGGGTGATACGGTCAAAATTTGGTCATGGGAAATCGCGTGTAAATCGGTGTAATCGTTTATTTAAAAAATCAAATTAAATTTCTTTTTCAAGTTCAATTAGTATAAAATTCAGGAAAAATATTCAGTTAGGCTTCCGCTTTTCCAAATCCGAATGGCCGGGCCTTACGCTTGACTCCTGCCATCAGATTTTGTACAGCCACCTTGTCCACCTTCTTCGCCGCAGAAAGCCAGGTTTGCCTTGAACTGCTGCTCGTCCTTAGCAGTTTTTTTGGTCTTCTTTAGGTTCCGCTTGACAATAGCCCAGTATTTCTCAATTGGGCGGAGCTCTGCCGTGTTGGGAGGGTTCTTGTCCTTGGGAACCACCCGCACGTTGTTGGCGGCGTACCACTCCATGGCCTTTTTACCGTAATGGCAAGATGCCAAATCCGGCCAAAACAGTACGGAACAACCGTGTTTCTTCAGGAAAGGCAGCAGACGTTTATTCAAACACTCTTCACGTAAATTTCTTGGTTGACAGTCCCGGAAGCTATGAAAATGCTGCTTTTCAAGCCACAGGTACAGATGGCTTGCCAAACCAGATATTTCTTTGCGAACTTTGACAGTTTCGTGTGCTTGAAAATATCTGCTACCTTTCCTTCCTTTGCCGTATAAAACTCCTGTCTCGGAAGCTTGTAGTCGGCTTTGACGTAGGTTTCGTCGTCCATTACCACGCAGTCAAACTTCGTCAGCATCGTCGTGTACAGCCTCCGGGATCGCGCTTGGCCGTCGTATTTTGTTTATCATCGCGATTTGGAGTCACTACCTTCTTGTAAGTCGATAGTCCGGCTCGTTTTTTGGCTCTGATGCACGGTTGTAGACGATACACTCAGCTTATTTGCGGCATCTCAGAGAGATAGGTTAGGGTTTCGCTTGAAACTACCGGCAACTCTCTTTGTCGTCTCAGCGGCTTCCGGTTTTCGATTTCCCCCGATCCAGACTTCCTGGCTGTCGACAAACGTTCCCCAAACACTTTAATTACATTTGTAACGGTTGATTTGGCAACTTTTAGCGATTTTGCCAAGTTTGCGTGCGAGTAGCTCGGATTTTCGCGATGCGCGAGCAAAATTTTGATACGCTGCTCTTCTTGCTTGGACGGTATTTTGACAACTGAAGAGTGAATTCCAAAATCAAAATAGGAGCAACATTCTACACACACACACCTCCAAAATGAGGGGTGTTCAGGTTTTTTAAATGCAAAATTGAAAGAAATACGTCAAGTTAATATTGACCAAATTTTGACCGTATCGCCCTTTATAAAGGCAACAATCTCTTCTGGAGACACTCAGATCGATAGATTTCCGCATTTATAGTTCCAGTAGTGTAAAAAATGGTTGACTTCAAACTACAGGAACATATTGCTTGCCATACCAGTACCTTTCTGACCGAATTTCTCCGCATCGCTCACATCCTCCCTAACGGCGGCAGTAAAAGACGCGAATACAATTTCCGGCCCTTTTGCTGCTCGCTTCTTCTGTTCTGCGCTTTGTTTCGAGATTTTCTGCTTCTTGTAGGTCTTCAAGTGGATTCGCCTCTTGATACGCTGGATCATTCCGACACTCGTTCCTGCTTTTTTGGCCAAATCACGTATTGACATTGATTTGTTCTTCATGATTAGAGATACCACTGTCTGCTCCAGTTTCGGGTTGGAAGAACCGGGTTTTCTGCCTCTTCCTGGTAGCTCATTCAAAGAATAGTGTTCCCCAAACTTATTAATGATGGTTTTAACACTCGCATGATGAATTCCAAACCGCTTCGCCAATTTTCGCATAGTAATACCCTTCTCACTTAGCCATGTGTCCAGAACCTTAATTTTCACTTCCTTTTCAATACGCGACATTTTGAAAACGCAGAATTTGAACCGCACAAACAAGTAAACAAAAGAAAGCTGACAGTCAAACGCACAGCATGCAGTGTTTAGAGCATAAAAAACCATCACAAATACATGCGTACAACCCAAATGTATGTGGATAGCTTATATTCGATACACTCCTTATAAATAAACCCAATAGCAGCAGATAATTTCTCACCCATGTTAGGCAGTCTTGGGAGAGGGACATCGCTAGAACCAGATCAAAGCAAAAGGTGAGGTGTGAATGTAGTTCGCCCCCCGCGGTGCACCTTGGAAACGTTAAGCTCCCCTGAACGACTAAACGAACTACGGAGGAAGCGCCTTACGGTGCATTGGGGTGGTTGCCAGTAAAACCCCAATTATGGCAACTGGCTACGAAAAGAATAATGAGTGCTACGGTTGTATTTGGGCTGGTGCCTGTGTCGTTTCCCTCAGTACTGCCGGGTGACACCGAGCAGGAAATGGCGAGGTTTCCGCGGCACAGCTCGTCTCCGTCCCATTAAAACCTTGGCAGGCCTCCAGTACGTTCCATTCTCCACCGTCCGACCTCGTCAGGCGGGCGGGAGAAGGCTCAGATGACCCTATACCTGTCTTACGCTGATCCGGCGCTGAAAACTGTTCCCCATGAAGGGCCTTGTCAATCCTCGCATGGCCTCCCTGCTTGCATAGACAACCATGGGATCACAACAGCGACTACTCCACGTGGGCTTGGATAGTGGCTGGAGGGGGACCCAACAACATGGAGGAAACGATTAAATCCCAGGAGAATGCGAATCCGTTGGCTAAAGGCGGTCTAGTGAGGTTCCATCGCGTAAAACGGTGGGATCTGGTGTGAGCGACACGTGCGGTAGTACGGTAGTTCCACTCGGGACCCAGGTGGCAACCTTGAGGGTAGCAGTAGTCGACGTGGACGCGGCGTTCAAAGTAGTGAAGGTGAAAGTGGGATGGTCCATATTCCCACTAAGCCTACACCAGCCGCCGAAGGCATCCTTTAGATGCCTAGAGAGCGGGCATATGTCCTGGGAGTGCAAAGGCCAAGATAAGAGTAAGATGTGCAGAAGGTGTGGCAGCACTAGCCACAATACATGGGATTGCAAAGGTTCCCCCAAATGCTTGATGTGCGCCGGAAAACCGGACGATAAACATGTCATGGGGGGTCAAGTGCCGGCCGCTATGGGTATTCCAACGAGCCAACCGTAATATCCATAACCGGGCAAGTACCCGGTTCAGGAGGTTGTGTCTACCACAAACGAAGGCTTCGCGGTTGTGAAAGTGAATGGAGTGTTCTTCCGCAGCTGCTGCGCACCGCCAAGATGGTGGATTGAACAGTTTTTCAAAATGCTCGATCGGATGACAACGGAGGTACCTGCCCTGAACCCGTTGGTAATAGCGAAGGACTTCAATGCTTGGCGCTCGAGTAAGGAAGCCGCATTACCAACCCTAGGGGCCAGATTCTTCTGGAGGCCTTGGCTAGGCTCAATGTGGACCGTGGGTACCAAGAGTACCTACCATAGCAACGGAGCGGAATCGATCATCGATATAACATTTAGCAGTCCTGGGCTGCTTAGCAATTGGAGGGTGGATAATGGCTACACCCATAGTGACAACTTGCCGGTTCGTTATTGTATCGTCCACAATACATGGTAGCGTGCGGAAGGAGGAGCATCCACTCCATTCGCCCGCAGATGGAGGACGTCCTACTTTGATGTAGAGACTTTAAAAGAGGCGCTTGAGAGGGGACAATACTTACGCGAAACCCAGGAAGCTTCCGGCGAACGACTCGTTATGACAATTACACGAGCGTGCGATGCGTCCATGCCGAGGGAAGTCAAACCGAGGAATGGAAGATCGCCGGTATATTTCTGGACGGAGTCGATTGCCGACCTCCGAAGAACATGCCTCCACGCAAGATGGGGGGTGCAATGAGCGCTGATGTGGCAATCCAGCGCAAGAGGCGCGGAGTACGATACGGTGCAGTGGTCACCCTTGACGTGAGAAATGCATTCAATAGCGCCAGTTGAGTGACTATTACCGACTCTTTTCAACGCCTTCCAGCGCCTGGGTATCTGAACAAGATTCTTGGAAGTTACTTCCAGAATCGCGTACTGGTTTACAACAAACAGGCAGGGCAGAAACGTGCTCAGATCACCGCAGGTGTCCCACAAGGTTTGATCCTGGGTCCGGTGCTATGGAACACGATGTACAATGAGGTACTGCGGCTTGAGTTTCCGAACGGGGTGAAAAAAGTCGGGTTCGCGGACGACATCACCCTGGAGATATGTGGTGAATCTATCGAAGAGGTTGAGTAAACGGCCTCGCGCTCCATCGGCATTCTGGAGAGATGGATGAGCTCCAGGCAATTGGAGCTAACCCACTGTAGAACTGAGGTCACGGTGGTGAATAATCGGAAATCGGAGCAACATGATCAGTGCAGGTAACTGCACAATAGAATCGAATAGGTTCTTGAGGTATCTTGGGGTTGTGATCGACGATAAGCTGTCCTTTGTCCTGCAAGAAAGCCTCTATGGCTTTATCGGCATTATCCACGCTGCACACTTCCGGAGTCAACTTCCTCGGCACATTTGTTTCACATTTGGGTCATCTGAGTCGCGTCCTGAGCCGTTTTTCTACTTTTCTTAAGCTTCCGCTTCATTATTGCCCAAAATCTCTCGATGGGCCGGAACTGCGGGCAGTTGGGTGGATTTATGTTTTTATCGATGAAATCTACGTTATTATCGTGGTACCACTTGATGACTTCCCGGCTGTAGTGGCAACTCGCCAAATCCGCCAACTTCACGGGACCTTTATGGGCTTTAATGAAAGGTAGTGCCGATTTTTATTGCGGAACACGTTGGATTATCAACGTGGGTGTGCAGAATTTCGTCTCTCTTCTCAGCTTCCACCTGGAATAACTGCAGAAACTCCGTGAAATTTAAACCACAGAAAGTGGGCACCTAGGTTAACAAACTACTGTAAAAGAATTCTTGCAGAGGTCACTTTCCGTGCCCCTGCAACACGATAAGTTATTCCGGATTCTAACTGGACAGTACGTTAGTGGTCCAATCGACAGTAAAATTGCCAGGAAAGTGAAGTAACAGTTCAAGAATCGTCCGAACATATTAATTCGAGATATCGCTAAAAAAAGTCCATGGTTTCAGTCAGTTTTGGAAAGAAAATCATGAAGCGTACTAGGTTTTATGTGCACAAGGTATGGAAGAGTGTTGGATGACGAAACTAACGCCAAGACTGACTTCCGTCAAATATCTGGGCAAGAATATTTCGTAGCAAAGAGTTTATGTTCGATATTCCGGAGGTTGTTTGAAAGAAGAAAATATTTGCAAAGATGTTTCTGAACGGGCAGACGATTTGCGGATGTGGGGAACTAAGCGCTGCCTTCATCACTGACGGAACAATCAACGGCGCGATTTACACGGTAGAGTGCCTTAAAAAGCGCCTCTTGCCTTATAAAGCACAAAGTTTCAACTCTATTTTGTCTGATCTAGCATCCTACCGCTACGCTCGAAACGTACACTGAAAGTAAATTTTAGTTTATATTACGAAATCGAAACAAGGACTAACATACCCTTTCGTTGTTTTCTGCAACGAAACTGATTTGAACTTTTTCTGGAGCTACCTTCGTAATTCTAGCCACACGCGCAACTGTCACAAAAACGAAGCATTTGTGCACGAATGATTGACGGATTACTCGTGGGATGATACTTCATTATTGACTATGAAGTAATAACTCTAGACTCTAATTTTTATTTTGGGATAAACAAATTATGCCCGCCCATGCCAGCAACAACGCCATCACGCATGACTGCGATAAAAGAGAAACAGCGATTGGCTGGTCTTCACGAAATCTATTTCGTACATTATACAAATAGTGTACACAGAAACAAAAGCGTTCCCGAAACTGAAAACGGACCGTGAACTAGTTCACGTTTTCAGGATTTTTACCTTTAAACGTGATTTAGTTTATAATTTCCTGATTCAGTTCACGGTGGATTTTTATTTGTTCTTGAATGCATGACTGAAGTTCACGGATATAGGCACGGATTTTTTTCCGTGTGATGATAGCATTTCACCAGATAAAAAGCAACATGTATGTTTCATACAATAAACGAGGCATTTGTTCTATGTACAAAATCCACGTTTACGAAACGACTGAAAGCTAATATACGAAAATAAATTTTCAGTGTATTGGAGTGGTACAGAGCCAACGGAATCCTTTTTATGCAAAAAGATATGAACCCACCAAAATCACCGGAATTTCGCCCAATTGAAAACTTTTTGGCAATTATGAAGAGGGGTCTTTTCAAACATCCCAAAGCTTTTAAAACAGAGCTTTAATTGGAAATGAAATTTAATAAAATATGTCTTGTGAATCATAACTGAAAAAAACTTTTTCATTCCCTGATCATTTCAAGACAATACGATAATCGGTTAAATTTTGATGCGTAAATTCGTGTGTGCCATTTCTAACGAATGCACCCTTGATGATATTCGAAATCTTCAATGAGAGCACATACTTGAATACCCTTGATTCATATCTCGGTGAAAGCTTCAACTCATTACGATAAACTACACAAACACCCATGCAGCTGATTCGCTATTTGCATGAGACTCACTCCCAGTCTGTTCACCAAAGCTCACCAAAAACTTCACAATCACTTATCCGCCGAAGTCACATACCAAACTAATGAGCCTTCAATTATCGCTTCTGAAGTCTCCACCCCCTCCGAACGCTTCCATTAATCCTGCTTACCTAGTCCGCATCAACTCGACGCTATCCCCGAGAGCAATACTTGATTTTTTCAGTATCCTGTTCATGTAGCTCACCAACTTCAACATCACGCAGGAGCTGTTATCCTTTTGGGTACACTTGGCGCCCAAGCGGTGCACAAAGGACTCCTCCAGGGACGCTTTGCTGGCCGTTGTTGGAGTCTTCACGGGCGTTGGGTGACACCGATGAATGATGATGAGATTTCCATGCAACGACAACAAAAACACTCTTCATTAGTTTGAATTAACGGCTTCGTCACAGAACAGTTCTGTGGTTTTGTATTTCAACGGCCACAGCAAAAATGGCCAGAAAAATTGAGACACTCTTTCCTACCACATGATTGATGGGGGTTCCGTTATCCACGGCAGGATTTGCACACGCAGCTGCCACTAGCACGCATATCAACAGGAGAAATCGTACCACTTTCATTTTCGTTCGAATCGTTTTTGATTACCGAGCAATTTACGTCAGCATTAATCTAATTAGTAGAACGTTTTCAACACATTCCTGTGACACTTTCACTGTACACTATCCAGCAAATGTCCGTGGCACATGCTGATCTTGAACTTACCGAACCAAAACTGCGTCGTTCCGTTGGGATGTCGTATTTATAAGAAGGCCATTTCAACCCACCGTCGCCGCCGATTCCGCCAACATCTCATCCTTCTGAACACTCTCGCCGTCAATCTCCGCCGTTATGCTGAACCCGCGTGTAAAAACACGAGAAAACAGCAAACAACATGTGTGACCAGGCATGCGACAACAACGGTTCCGATCTCCAGTTGTCCCACTCTGCCACGGTGCATTGCTGACTGAGAAGATGCACCTACTTGGGCTTAATGTTTTGCAAGAAATTGCGCCAATAATTTTCTTCTCTTCTCCAGCAGCAAGCGAAACGTGTGAGTACCTTCCAATGGCGGGAGCCTGCTTTTCTGGACATCGCTTGAACGAGTGCAACGTGAAAGAAAATCCGGTTCTTGCTTTTTAATGCTGCGACCGAGGATTTCCAAACAACCACTAACCTCGCTGGCTGTGGTGTGGTATAAGGGTTAATAGCACATGCTCTATCTCATCCACTTGACGAAACTGGAAGTGTTTTCCATAGCTACTCGGAATGGATGAGTGTTGTTGATTGAGATAACCGTAACGTGTAATGTTTTGATAGCAGCCATACTCACCATAAAGTCGGAAATTCAAATCTCACTCACAGACAGGTCACAAAAAGAAGGTGATAGAGTGAATATGAAGAGAAGTAAATCTGGCTGCAAATATTGTAGTTGATAAGATATGGTTTTCCATTCTGCTTATGCTGATTATACTTTGCATTAATGGAACTGGTTTTAAAATCTGGTTCTATAAGGGCATCTTCAGTGATGGTCTATTTTTGGAACAACTTTATTCTTGATTTGTACCAACAAAACTTCAATAGAACCAGCTAAAATATACCAACTTCGCGTTACTCGCACAGGTGTTGCATTTCTTGTTGATTAACCCGTCAACACCTGTCATTCTGTCAATCATTCAACACCAGAGATCAGAAGTTTTTTTTTTTCAGTCATCGCATATTTTTCGCAAACTTTTTGCCATTGATTGGTGCGACCAAATAACTTGTTCTTTCGTTTTGCTGAAGATGAGTGTGTGAGTGCATGCATTTAATTAAAACGATATTAGATAATGCCGATTTGTAATTTGACAGCGCAAAACAAGAGTCGAAACGGAGAGGTTCACGTCCTTAAATACGCAAGAGATTCAGAATTCAGAAAACGTCCCAACAATTTAGGAAACTTCTAAAGATTCTTGGTCCATTCTCGAAAGTTTAGGAAACATTCCAAGGATTTTTCCATAAGTTTAGGAAGCGTCCTAGAAGTTCAGGGATCTTCCCAGAAGCTCGAGAAACTTTTCGACTTTGAATCCCGGCGACATTTCTATTTCCCGAGTCAAAGTTCGAATACAGAGATTCGGGTACCTCTCTAGCATCTTCTTCACTTTCGCGTCCGGTTGGACGATCTCGCGCGCTCAATGCCGAGTTATGTAACGTTTCTGGTTTCTTTCGATATGCGTTCAGAGAAGGTTCGAAGAAAACACGGCGAACTGCAGAGTCTCGCAGCAATGTCATATTGTTTCAACTTTTTCGAGAGTTTAGCGTTTCAAAACGGTACGTGATATGCATTACATATGTCTGTACAAGATCCTATAGGCGGTTTTTTTTGTCGTTCTTTGACCTTTTACTCCGGTGCAGATTTTGAACATTGACTCACGGATCGCTGAAACGTTTCTGATACTGCATTCATCGATATCATTGATGCGGCAGCCTTCGCCAGTTCTCCGTAACCCAGTGTGAAGTCTGGTTGCGGTAATCCACAGATACAGTACTGGTCACTCAGAACCGTCATTGTGGCAACCGGCGAATGATAGAGGCAGGCGTAAACGGGTGATCGGGCAAAACGTGCGCTAAATCTGCATAACTTGTCGTTAGCCTCAAAAGTAAAGTTTATTGCCTACATTACTAGTTAAAACGTGCTGTTAATATCTAAATTGTAGTAACTACATTAGTGCTGAACCCGAAAAGGGTCAATCATACAAAAATTGATCATAAAATAGAACTTAAAAATAATGAAGTGTACGGGTTTTCAGGTTAGTCAGTGATTGAGGTCGGATAGGAACTCAAATTTCACTTCTATTTCTATATATATAAAAATAAGTTAATTTTGTCACATGCTGTTCTAAAATCCCTGGACTCCAACTCAATTATCGTTGTAATCGAACCAGATTTCCCAAATTTGTCCGTACCATCCGTGTCGATTGACTCTGTTGAAACGTTTAGGATACACGCAAACCTGAGTACACAAGAGTAGGGTGTTAACGAGGAAGACTGTGCCTCAGAAATTTGAAACATCTTGCGGTGGAAATTATAATCGCAGTTCGAGAAA
>JASCZW010017345.1:0-17193 GCA_034211315.2 Aedes japonicus | reverse complement strand
AGTAGTTTTAGTAAGGGCGATTATGAAGTAATAACAGTCCGAGCTAGCCAGAGAGACAGCTGCTTTTCGCTGGCGATTGTGTTTCGTTAACGTCACTGTAGGTCTGGCATCAGATTCAAGTCTTCACTTAACAAAAACACTATTGCGAGTGTATTAGTAGAAAAAGTTTTTTATTTTTTTTAGACAAAGTGATCAAGTGAAGTGTTTATTTAAATTTGCCTAGTTTTCCATATTCAAGTCTCCAATTTGAAGAAATTTTGCGACGTTGTGTCAATTTGTGAGTCGTGCGCATTGATCAGAGCTCGAAATATTTGAGCTAGCAGCATACAAGCATGGAAGCGTAGTTCAGAAGACCCCGGACATCTTCTTCTTGTTCCAATTCAGGTTGCTCGATCTGGCTAAGACCTACTACTGGTTCGGACTTCAGCTCGTTCATGTTGACTGGAGTCTTCTTCGTATAGTGGGTCCATTGGCAATTCTTCAACTTTAATTTCAGGCCATGCTTGCGTCTCGGAATGAACGTTTGAGGTTGATGCAATCGGATCCTGTTCGACTTGATGTAGACGAAGCTGGGAGTGCGGCTCAGATGATTTTGAGGATTGTAGACCACACATATTCATCAGCATATTCAGTGGTGTCAAATCTGCTGCACTTGTTTCCTCTTCACTGAAACGCATCTTGAGTTGGTTGGTGTGTGATCTGATAAGCTTCCTCCGTCCATGCTACACGTCTAGCAGCACATTGTGGTTGGCACGAGCGATAACTTCAATTATCACGCCGGGAGTCCACTACCACCACTTGTAGTTGCTGCTGTAGGCCTTGTCGTAGACCTTGTCCCCTTTACACAAATCACGAGGAGTTGCACCGTGCTTCCGATAGAACTGCTCGTCCTGGCGATGATTGAGAAGTGCAGACTTCGGTTGATTGTGGTGAAGGAGATCCAGGACTGTCTTCATGTTTTGGCCAAGCATCTGCTGCAAAGGTGTCTTGCCATTCACAGTACAACTGGAGGTAGCCTTGGAGGCCCAGAGGCATTTTGTGCAGCGACCTCTTCAAGGTATCCACAAATCTTTCCACCTGACGATTGGAATGCTGTTCTCTCTGTTCAAAGCCGCAAATTTTTCCGATGTAAATTAGGTGCCGTTATCGGATACAATGATGCTAGGAATACCAAAGCGTGCACATAGCTCATTTAGGAACTCGATTACCACTGCTGTAGACTGGAATCGTACGATGCGAATTTCTTGCCACTTTGAGAAGGCCCACCATTGAGTGGGCCAGGAAAGTCGATGTAAATTTGTTCCCAGGGAGATTGTGTGAGTGGCCACGAATGTAACGGAGCCTTGGGTTGGTGACTCTGAATGTGTGGCACATCTGTCACATCTCTTAAAGAAGTCAGCAATGATTTCATCAATTTTCGGCCAGTACATGTGGCTACCGCTTTCATCCGCTCAATTCCTGGATGTCGTCTATGGAGTTGCTTGAGCATTCTTTGATAAAAGTTTTTCGAAATCACCAGACGGTTGGACATCATGATGTAGCCCTTCGCTACCAACAATGCATTTCGATGAGCGATGAAAGGACGTACGGCAGTGTGGTCGATGCTGTCGAGTTTGGCAGGCCGTCCAAGCTGGATATACTGGACCACTTGTTGGAGAACGGGGCACTTGAGAGTGCTGTCACGTACCGAGTTGAATGCCATAGGTAGCGAGGTAATGACTTCTTGGAGTGGAATCCCGACGTCATCTTCCAGTTCAATGGAGGCGATGATGACATCCTAAACTGGTTTAACGTAACTGTTGATAAGGCGAGATAGTATGGCGACATAACCAACTTGCGTAGTGGACACGTACTCAATTTCAAAATTCCGGAATTCCACTATTCTGTCCGAAGATCCACAGTAGTGGTTAATGATCCGTTTGAAGAGTAAAGTGTGCGTCCTAGCAGCATGCAAAGAAACTTTGTCCCGGCGAACACCAACGCAAGGCTTTCCTTCTCGATCTGTCCATAGTTTGCCTATGCGGGAGTGAGAGAGCGGGTTGCATGGCTTTCAGTGTACCATCTTGGAACTTGTGAAGAAGGCATGACCCAATACCGAACTGCAATGCGTCGGCAGCAACGATGATATCTAATACAGGATCAAAATGCATCAACATCAAATACTATTGAAGTACCTTCTTGAACCGCTGGTATGATTTCTGGCACTCCTAATTCCAAACAAATTTGACATCCTTTTCGAGCAGTGCGTCGAGTGGGCGTCGTAGCTGGTGCATCTCCAGGACAAACTTTCCGTAGAAATTCACTGCACCAATCAATGAACGTAGCTGGGTGTGCTCTGCCTAGAACAGTAGTCAGCCGATGAGCCAGATACGTCCAGATGACGATTCCACCTCCACAGTAAGTGCATCGATGATGTAAGTGCGGATGTGGAGTTGAATGTGGTACTTTAAGCTTTTCTTCGCGATAATCGCTACACCATCAAAGCCTCCCCTGAAGTTGGTGCTATCAAGCCGTAAGATGTTGTGGTCAGGCAACCAGAAGCTGTAACCTGGCTTTTAATGAGTTTCGGTTAGAAGGCTCACGCCAATATTGTGCTTCTCGGAGAAATCAGCCAGCTCGAAGTTTGTTGCTCGGATAGAGCAAGCGTTCCAGGTGACGATGGTTAGTGCTTTAGGGCCGTGATTTGCTTGAGGGTAGTAACTTGCCCCCACGGGTTTGGTTGGCCACTACCAAGAATTGGAACAAAATCTCCCGTCGAGTCGAGTTATTAGTACGAGACACTGAAGAAGTCTGCACATTGTAGACGAAATACGTGTATCTGTCGAAGATAAGCAAAGGTAATTGGAATTAAATGGATATTACTAATTTTTCCTCTAATTTATAGTTACAAGTATTCCACTAAATAGCTCAAACCCTCTAGGATTCACAAAATCTCCCGCTGTGAAGGTCGGAGCCCTTTTCCGTCTTCCGTCCCGGTTGGTTGGCGGTCGATGCTTGCTTTCGGATACGCTTGAAAGCTTTGCGTTTCAGGTATTGACGATCAGATCCCTGGCGGGTACCACTACAGTTGGCATACTTGTACGCCATGGCTCCATCGATAGAACAGTTGGATGTTGGGCGCAGTTGCAGTTCCGGGTACCATGAACAAAGTCCAGACACTACTGGCACTGCATCACATCACGGTGTCCACCACGGTACGACTCTCAGGGATCGCTTTCAGCTCGTTGAACGTCACCGTTCAGACAATCCAGGTAATGCCTCACGTTTTCGTTCCGTCGATTCATCCGGTAGAAGGCGACTGGGACCAGTTTGTACTGGTCTTTGATTTCCGATGCAATTTGTACTGGATCGAGGTTTGGCAGGCCTCTGATGATGTCCTTGAAAGGCTTCTTCTCGGATATGCCATGCGTGAAGAATTTCGAATTGGAATCCTTCAAATGCTTCACCACCTGGACATAGTCCTTTTTTGACAGGAACATCATCTAGACTCAACCTGGAACTCGGCTGCAATGCCGGCCGCTTGAAAGTTGACCATGAAATCGCCTAAAGGGCTTTTTTTCAAAACCACTGGTGGTAGCTTCGCTTTTGCAGTAGGAGCAGCAGCGTTTAAATTTTCGACGAAGCTGCCGAAATTACGTTTTGGTCCTCGAAGAAGTTGGCCTGAACCCAGGAAAGCACTTGATGCTTTAAAATACCGATATACACTTCGGTTTTAATTTTACCTCCAGCATCAATGAAAACAGGCGGCATTTTCAAACGGTTGGACGCCACCAAGCCAAACATTATGACACCAGCCGGTTGTTTGGTTTGAAATTTGAATTTCAGTTTTTCCGGAACGTTCTCCATTTTCTGCGGTAAAATGAACCGGTCCGTGCGAGACAGCATTATCATTTTTCCTTCTTCAACAAGGAAAGCAATCTCTTGGAACGAGTCACTCGTAGTTTCTTGACCCGGTCCATAATCAAGTAGCGTTTCACTCTGGCTCTGGAAGATGCATGCAGGTCTTCTTTGATGATTATCCGCATGGATTTCTCCGAAATATTGGCTTCGTTTGGGTTGCGAGCGATTTTTGCACGGACCGATTTGTTCACGTTCGGCGTTCGTGCAAAGCGCAGCATGTCCGTTTCCCGGCTTCCGCTGCTTAGGAACATCATGCAGGGACGTTTTTCTGCGGTAAACTGTTGCCAAATGACACCTTACTACCCAGGCAATCTCTTTCGGCTTCTTCTGGTCGAGCAACAAACTGGTGATCACTTGTTTCGCGAACATTTTGACGAATTTGCAATAAAACAAATAGAATGTTTGGATGCAGCACTTGAAAGTCAACATAACCAAATAAACTTTCGACAGAAATTAGTCACTAGCTACACGAACTAACCCAATACTCAAGTTTGAACATTTTCGCATTATTTTCTGTCGCACCCTGTATGAGGTCTTCCTCTTCAGCTTATGCTGCACTTTATGGCCGCATCGCATCGCTCTAGGTTTCAAAAGGAAGAGGATGCTGCAAATGCTGCAGATCGGCTATATCCGGTGGACACGTTGTGCCTCACGATGTCCAACATCCTTTCTCCGGTGTGAAGCTGGCAGTCGGAACAAACTACTGTAGCGTAGTTGCTTGACTGTATTTGTCGTGGCTGCTGCAAATCAACTGATAACTCTGTCAATTTTATTTCCATACACAACAGGGTTGCTATGATTGGCAATGCATAGATTGATGCACGGCAGGGGTAATTGCATGAAACATCGCTAATATTAGCGCATTCTTTAATGTATTCGTAACATCTTAACCAGTATCACTCTGTGCAAACGCATACAGATCTCATTCATGTGATCTGTGTGTCAATCATGTTTGTTTCTAAGGGAATCTCAAATAATTTAAGTACGAATCATTGGAAATTAATACTGAAATTAATAAAACAGGAATTACATCTGGTTGGTAAAATTGATATTAATGTTAAAAATAAGTTGAAAAGACCGTCTCAACTATCCTCGCATTCCCACGTTCCTTTATGTAACATAAGATCTTTCAACCATTCCGCGTTGTGTCCATTTCAATCGTTTGGTTCCGTTTAACTTCTCAATGCACAGTAGCAGTAAGAGAATCAATTTTTCCTCCGTCAAAACAGAACACAAAACAAAACAAAATGTAAGCATCCTGCTCGTTAGGCCAGCAATCTCCGATCCTGTCCGGAAAGAAGCTAAATGGACGAAGGAAAAGTATCATCCTGCAATACAACGTGCTCCGGTAAGTGAGTCAGTCGTCGACCGGGTGGGAGTATCAGCAAGTGGAAATGAATAGGCTACCACTTTTCAAGCGATTCCAGGAAAAAAAATCCTCCGGAGAAAGCTCTTTTCTTCGGGGGCTAGCATTTAAACGTGACCCAAATCCACGATGACTTTGTAAGGGCTCATGACAGGCACCAACGAGGGGGGATCCCCAAATGGAGGTGGGTGGACGTAAGAGATATTATTGGATTTATTTGCAGTACGTTATCCAACCTCTCTGGGAAAAAGTCCAACGACCCTTTTTCGTGAATGGAACAAAAGATACAGGTTACTCTTCTCCGACGAAATAGTGAGCTATAACTTCATCTGAAGCACTTGCAGGTTTAATTTTCTGCACAAAAAGCAGGACATTCATCACCATAATGTATCGGTAGTGTATGGGTGGCCAAACGAAACAGGGAAAACTCTCATCCATGTTTCTAAGCAACATAGTGTCATTGAAAAGACCCATAGAGGAGAAGGACGACAAACTTTGGTTGGTTGTTTGATGGCCTTTAGCCACTTCAGTTCAGCCAAGGGTAGTGACTCGAAAATTTGTCACTGAAGCATCACACACACTCACGTCTACAATAACCAGGACGCTGAAAAATGGATGGAGGATGTTTTTCGACGAATTAAAGGATCAGAAATTGATTACATCAATCAGAATGAGGAAGAAAACAGCTTCATCTGTGAATTTATATTTTAAAGCAATTAACAAATGCTTTGATTCAATATGATAGGTTGAAAATACTCTCCATCTACTAAGCTTTCTCAACCTCCTCCCTAAAATATCCTACCAATACCCTCCGAGCAATATGATTATCGTCACGCTATTATTTAATTAATAGGGAATAATTATGGAAAGCAATCAACATCGTCAATTCCGTTGCGTCTATCGAGAATCCTTTGAAATATAAATCATAATTAGTGCGAATCGCATGCCTGCGCAGTTGATGATACATTCCTTGGTCCGCCCATTTCCGACGGGCAGAGTGTTGATGACATAACAAGCCAACAGCATTAATATGCATCAGAGGTGGAATTACGGCGAAAGCAGCATCACCAACAACAAGCAACCACTCGATGACGAATTCATTCCTTGCAACACTGCTAGACGGACGGGGCATAGCTGCTTGGGATTTCCTAGGAAGTCTTCGACATTCCAAACTGCGGCACGAACTTCTCTGCTGTCGGTTCTGATGAAGTGATTTATTTTCTCCTCGTTCGCTGGCCGGCGAGGATGCCACAGCACGAAATTGTTGTCATTCTTCGAGGTGGACGACGACGACGACGACGACGAAGATAAGGATGCCACTTCCAAACCAACAAGTAGCACTACCATCCTTGTTCACTTAAAGTGGACGAACAGTTAGCAAGTGGCCAACGGAAGCAAAAAAATATGATCTATTGTTGGGTAGTTGGTGTATTTTGGTTCGGGTTTCAGCTGTGGTGGGGGCTCGCCATGTGAGATGAATAATACTGCGGAAAATATTACTTCGTTTCGCAGTTACGACACGTTCCGGCCATTTGGAGCTCTTTTGGATTCGATTCTTGCTGTTTAATGTTGGCGGTTCACCAGAATGATTTACAGGGGAAACATGGCCATTGATGGTGCGTTGAAGTCCTTGAGCAAAGATTACCTAAACAGCCTTTTTCACTGGAATTGCTTGGCATTTAAATTGCAATCAAACTGATTCTGCGATGGTTTTCAGGCATTTAAACCTTTGAGCACCCGTGCTGTTGCCCTTTTTAGAGCACATGCAGATTTTCCCTTACCCTTTTTTGCTGAGGCACCTATCGATGTAAAACCAACGTGTTAATTCTCAAGAAATTCGTTCTGGACCACAAACAGTATGTCTTGATTACAGAAATGCCTCAAATAGCGTGGTATCCTAGCAAATGAAAATAACAAGCTGATATCTTATAAGTATCATGCTCTGTTATAACAGATATCGTTTTGATTTCTGCTGTTATCTTATAACAAATTTAGTTATCACCATTGGCTTACTAAGTTATTAAATGTCATCATTTGCAACATTTCATTCAATCATTGTTGACGAACGTTATTAGTTGAATGCCAAACTTTAAATTTTACCAGCATATTTTCACAAGAAATGATGTTTGTTTTTCAAAGGATTGAAATAAAATATCGTCGGAATTTGATTTTAAATTCAGAATGCAATTTGAAACTTTTATAATTATCTGCTTGTAAAACAAGATTTGTTTAAAAAATGATAATCAAGCAATGATAACTCGGTAGTGGAATATGTTATCAATCTGGTTTAATCCTTTGCTAGGATTTGTTATAACTGGTTCAAAGATGAAATATCTCGTAATCCTAACCATCCAGATAGCATTTGTCTTCGAAACAGGTTCCAATAGATAAGGGCCTTTTCATTGGTGATTATTAGGGCATCTTCAATGGAGGTCCAAATCGTGGTTTGGATTTACTTTTTTAGACCAAACGCAAAAACATCGCTGCACCGATGTTGTAAATTTTGTGTTATACCGGATCCATTATTCATCATTTTATAACTGGTATTTTGATCTATTCTTGCATCAATTAAGAACAAGGACACATTCAGCGGTCAGGACGAATGATCGAAGTAAGTCGAGCTGAAAATCTGATGTGTTGATTTTTCAGCTGTGTTTTTCTTCCTAGAATTTCAAATATATTTATATTGAATTTTAACAGTTAAATTTTGTCAACGTGATGTGTGAAAGCTGTTAATTCTTTTCAATTATTGAGATCCAGGTTTCGATAGTGAATAAACTTTTACTGTGGGAAATAACAGTTGCAATTTAACAAATACAACTCAACCGGATGGAAGTGTAAAAATCGTAGGAATGCCGTTTCATAGTGAAAATAGTTGTCACCCACCAGAAGCTGCACTAAAGAACATCCCTTTTGTTCAACCCAGATACCAATCCAAAGGAAAAATCAGAAAAATTCAAAACTTCCAGCCATGAATTAGAAATTTTTGGGTCGCTCAACATTTTTGTCGAAGACATGAACTTTCTAAATAAATGAACAGAATATTCTAAACTGGATCGAACCGTATTGACCTACTGGTCAACTTTGCTGCACACTGAAACCTTGTTTATGTGATGTAATGTGTTGTGATGGAAATCTACCCAGTGCAGGACTTGCTATGGCGTAAAGTTCCTCCCACTGGGAAGATCAAATTATACATACCTGTAATCTTCACTATTTCGTTGTATGAAGGGTCATAAAACGGGGGACCTTTAAGCAAAAGCACTTACACGAAACCCACGAAACGATAGAGAATCTCCTTCCGCCGAAACGCTCTTATTACAGGACATGAAAATTAGGCAATACACATTAGGATTTCCGTCTGGTGGTTAAACATTGAATCTTTTTTATGACCGAAATACCAAGGTACATCATTTTCAGAAATACTTTAGTCAGGAAAACCACTTGTACGCTAGCGCCACGTTGTGAAAATATACTGCACTACTGGTCACAAATCAAAGGTCTTGACTTACTGGGCAGCCTTTCTGAGGACTGAAACCTTGTGTTTGAAACGGATCCAGCATTTTCTTTAAATTTGCTAGCGCACTAGCGCCACGTGATGGAAAGATTTATAACTGATAGCCACCAATGAAATGGTCATGACCTAGTGAACAACTGTATCGAAGACAGAAACCGTTGTAATGGTCTAAATACCAAGAATTGCATTTGTTGCATACCAGTGCCATGTAGCGAAAATATTGCGAATCAATTAAATGGGCTTGTTATGAAGACAATATCTTTCTTATTTGAACTTTTCTAGACTTATCTGAAGACAGCATCTTTCCAGATGGTCAGGATCCCCAGATATAACATCCTCAGGAAATATATTGGCACACTAGCGCCACGTAGCACCATAATTTGAACTGATAGCCACAGTTTAAAAGTTCTTGGCCCACTTAACAACATTGTCGAAGCCAGAAACATTCTGTCTAGTATAGTGTATTCCTAAAAACAATTAGAACACTAGCGCCACGTAGTGATATATTCCTGAACTGTTTGCTAATGAAAAGGCCTTGGCGTACTGAAAAACATAGCTGAAGGCAGTGACATTCTATGTGATCTGTATCAAGAGATATTCAGGGAAGTAATGGATACCGGGGCTGTGGTCCGATACAGAGACATTATTTGGGAATATCAATTGAATTTCCGAAAATGTTCATCACAATCTTTAGAATAACTCCAAGAAACTATTTCTATTCCATTATGGGCGATTTGCAGACTTGTTCCTGGAGCGGCCATTCTAAAACAGGTTCTTGTGAGGCTTTGAGTGGTCATTAACATATTTAGAAGGAGCTCAAGTTCATGGAATTTCTCCGTTAGGATATTTTTTAATGTTTTGTGGCCATCTGATGATCTCTCCCCGGATCGGATATTCCAGAACAGATCCCCTGGGGTTTCGAAAGACCATGAAAATTTTCAAAAGGAAAATCCAGTGAAATATTTATCAAGGTTTTGTGGCCATCTGATCAGTGTTATCACCCGTCGTTCGTGAAGTCAGAGTTCAGTTCCCGCTAGAGCCAGTGGAACTTTTCACACAACGAAAATGTCAGTACTGGTCCACTGAGTGTTAGGTGTTATGTCGTTCGTTGTAATTTGCTCTATGTTCAATGATCAGTCTGTACAACCTCGGGTTGAATACGATGTAAATTTGTCTTTTTATTTTTTAGTTCCACACAAACACCAAAATTACAAAATGTTTTCTTCTAATAGATGACCGGCTCTTTGAACATCGTTCAATAATGGCTATTCAACTGGCGTTTCTACACGAAGTTTGTGTCTTTCCTAGATCTCTCCCTAGATTCCCTGGATAATCTTATTTCTTCTATAGCTTGTTATGAGTTTTGGCCATTTTTAACTGTCCCGTGTCAAAATGTCGATTGTATTACAATTGAAAAGAAGCAGTTTGTTTATGCAGTCACTGGTAGCAAGTTAAGAATAAACTTTATGACTAAATACTTCATTCAAATTTCATAATTAAAGTTCTGTCCAGTTAGAATCCGGAATCACTTATTTTGTTGCAGCAGCACGGTAAGTGACTGCTTCAAGAATTCTGTTTCAGCGGTTTATTTAGGCGCCCGCTTTCTGTGGTATAAATTGAACGGAGTTTCGTGCAATGACTCAAAAGTTCTTCCAGATGGAAGCCGAGAGGAACAAATTCTGCACACCCACGTTGATAATCCAACGTGGTCCGCAATAAAAATCGCAAAAACGTTGAAAATCGCCAAATCAACCGTGTATGATGTGCTCAAACGTATCAGGGAGCGACAGAGCGAGGATCAAGTGCCTCAAGGTAAGCATCGTAGTGGAACATATGACCGCAAGCTGAAGCAGAAGGCATTGAGAACCGTCAGAGCGAACCCTGGACTATCAGATAATTAAATGGCACAAAGATACGCTGCTGCTTGCAGAACCGTTCGAATAATCAGTTTTTACCGGTGAAGAATATCGTTCTTATCGAGCCAGCAAGTAACCAAACAGATCGTTGAAGCAAAGTTTCGTCACCAAAACTCGAGCTCGGAAATTGTACCAGTAGGTTTTGAAGAAGTACCAAGGATGCCTGCTCATCGACGATGAAACTTACGTCAACATGGATTTCGGAAAGCTTCCTGGTCAAAAACTCTACATGGCGACGGCACGAGAAGATGTTCCTGCGAAGTTTAACTTCGCTTTTATGGACAAATTTGCCAAAAAAAAACCGATGATTTTGCAAGGGACAGGTGCTGCGGAGAAAGACCAAAGTGTTCGTGACGAATAATACGATGGACTCGAAGCTGTACAAAGAAGAATGCCTTAAAAACAGCGTACTACCTTACATTAAAGCTCATAAAGGTCGCCGTGAAGTTTTGGCCAGATTTGGCGAGTTTCCACTACAGCTGGGAAGTCATCCAATGGTACCGCGATGATAGCGTAGATTTCATCGATAAAAATATAAATCCACCCAACTGCCTATAGTTCCGGCCCATCGAGAGATTTTGGGCAATAATTAAGCGGAAGCTTAAGAAAAGAGAAAACGGCTCGGGACGCGACTCAGATGACCAAAATGTAGAACAAATGTGCCAAGGAAGTTGACTTCGGAGGTGTGCAGCGTTTGATGAGAGGAATCAAGAAGAAAGTGTGAATTTTCATTAGACAGTGAATAAACTTTATTGTTAACTTATTTGTAATTCAATCGTTTACCGAGCTACAGTTGATTTTATTATTCCGGATTCTAAATGGACCTAGCTTTAAACTCAAATTATCGAAATTAAACAACCAGTTGCTTAAGATTTGCCCAACCTTTGAATATTCGTCAAAGTATTTCGATGTCATGTGTCTGAAAATTTAACTCGAAAAAAAGCAACACACAAAAATATTCACCAAATGATCCCTTTTTCCGGAAGTTGGCCTCCATAATGGGCCAGATTTTAAACTGGGTGAAGTTCTGGCAAATTTGTCGAATTTGTTTCTTCGGCTTCGCGTAGTGGCACGATGCCAGATCCGTCCAAAACAGAGACCCAACAGAGTTATCTTCGTGGGGACCGCGGAAGCGCAGTATGCGCTTCTGGAGGCATCCTTTTAATTAATTTGGCCGTTGATAGTTCCGGTCGTTACGTACGGCTTGCTGAATTTGCCGCACCCACAGATCGCCTGCCACACCAAGTACTTTTTGGCAAATTTATCGGCCTTCTGTATCCGTAACTTCTTCGGAACATGCAGGTGAGACTTGATGACGAAAAATTCCAGGTTCGTCGGCCATTACGATGCATTCTGGTTGCACCAACCACTCCCGGTATGGCTTCCTGGCGTGGGGTTTGGCCACGGTATTCTGTTCATCGGTTTGGTTATTCACTTCCATTACCTTAAAAACATGGAGTCTGCTGGACGAACCAGACGGACGAATTGATCCGGATTGTGCTTGAAATAATCCTTCACCTTCTTTGCGTAGACGGGACTGATAGTATGGGTCTCATTGAATGGTTTTCCGCATGGGACACGGTTGACTTGTCGATTCCCTATTGTTTCGCGATGCACCTGTGGGACTGTTCTGAATTTTCCACGATCGCACCCATAATATTTTGTCGAAGCACTTCTCGCATAGAAGCCATCTCAATAACAACGAAAACGTGTCCCACGTCAAATTGCATTACCGGAAAAAAACGCTGTAGAAAATTACCTATTTGACCGATCCTTTTTAAACTTTCCGAAAATAAATCATTACCCATTAGTAAGCAGTCCCGGTAGTCACAAACGGTGCATTCCATATGCCACATGAGCAGATCGCTTGCCAAATCATGTATTTCTTGTCAAACTTTGAGAGTTTCTGCTTCCTCATTTTCTGCGGAACAACTGGGCGGTTAAGTACAGTACAGGTGGCTGCTGGAAGTTCACCTTGGCGTTAGTCTCATGATCCATGATTAGAAAATGCGGCTTCGTCAGCATCTGGGTGTACAGTTTCTGGGCCCGTGATTTTCCTACCGCTTGTCACGATTTGGAGCCTTCTGTACTTTGTACGTATGCAGTTCCTCCATGTCCTTTGCTCTCTGAACAAAAGACTTGCACAGATTCAACTTTTTGGCCACATCCCTGGCCGTTTAAAACTTTCCGAACACGCTTGTGATCCTAGTCACTTATAGAACATCCATTCTGACCACATTTATCTTTCCGTTCGATGCTCAGAGTTTCATAGTAACGTTTAATCACACGGCTCACCATTGACTGCACGATTCCGAGTTGTTTTCCGATGTCCCGATGAGAGTGTTGAGGATTTTCCAGGTGCTTACGCAACATCAGTTCACAACGTTGCCTTTCGGGTGACGTCATATTTTCAATTTTCGAAAACCTGACAGCGAAAAAAATTCAAAAATATAATCTAAACCACTTCTAAAGGGCGATACGGTCAAAATTTGGTCAATATCAACTTGACGTATTTCTTTCAATTTTGCATTTAAAAAACCTGAACACCCCTCATTTTAAAGGTGTGTGTGTGTGTGTAGAATGTTGCTCCTATTTTGATTTTGGAATTCACTCTTCAGTTGTCAAAATGCCGTCCAAGCAAGAAGAGCAGCGTATCAAAATTTTGCTCGCGCATCGCGAAAATCTGAGCTACTCGCACGCAAAGTTGGCAAAATCCCTAAAAGTTGCCAAATCAACCGTTACAAATGTAATTAAAGTGTTTGGGGAACGTTTGTCGACAGCCAGGAAGTCTGGATCGGGGGGAAATCGAAAACCGGAGGCCGCTGAGACGACAAAGAGAGTTGCCGGTAGTTTCAAGCGAAACCCTAACCTATCTCTCCGAGATGCCGCAAATAAGCTGGGTGTATCGTCTACAACCGTGCACTGAGCCAAAAAACGAGCCGGACTATCGACTTACAAGAAGGTAGTGACTCCAAATCGCGATGATAAACAAAATACGACGGCCAAAGCGCGATCCCGGAGGCTGTACACGACGATGCTGACGAAGTTTGACTGCGTGGTAATGGACGACGAAACCTACGTCAAAGCCGACTACAAGCAGCTTCCGGGACAGGAGTTTTATACGGCAAAGGAAGGGGAAAGGTAGCAGATATTTTCAAGCACACGAAACTGTCAAAGTATCTGGTTTGGCAAGCCATCTGTACCTGTGGCTTGAAAAGCAGCATTTTCATAGCTTCCGGGACTGTCAACCAAGAAATTTACGTGAAAGAGTGTTTGAATAAACGTCTGCTGCCTTTCCTGAAGAAACACGGTTGTTCCGTACTGTTTTGGCCGGATTTGACATCTTGCCATTACGGTAAAAAGGCCATGAAGTGGTACGCCGCCAACAACGTGCAGGTGGTTCCCAAGGACAAGAACCCTCCCAACACGCCAGAGCTCCGCCCAATTGAGAAATACTGGGCTATTGTCAAGCGGAACCTAAAGAAGACCAAAAAACTGCTAAGGGCGAGCAGCAGTTCAAGGCAAACTGGCTTTCTGCGGCGAAGAAGGTGGACAAGGTGGCTGTACAAAATCTGATGGCAGCGGTCAAGCGTAAGGCCCGGCAATTCGGATTTGGAAAAGCGGAAGCCTAACTGAATATTTTTCCTGAATTTTATACTAATTGAACTTGAAAAAGAAATTTAATTTGATTTTTTAAATAAACGATTTCACCGATTTACACGCGTTTTCCCTTGACCAAATTTTGACCGTATCACCCTTTACACAAATTTTCAAGAGAAAATACTCAATGGGTTATTTTCTACAGAGTTGTTTCCGTGATGCAATTTGTTTTGGGACACCCTCTATGCTGCTGTTATCTATGAAAAAAAAAAACGAAGTACAAATCCGTATTAATAAGTTTATGTTCTAGAAGAACATGGAGTGAAGGTTTTATTTCAATGTAAGGCCACACTATTCTATTTTTCCTCAAGTGCGGCCACTCGTCTCAGATCCACAACATTTTCCTCCACGTAACCGGCAGAACTGTTTACGCAATGAACTGCAAACAGCAGCCCATCAATCCGCAGTACCCAGCTTGTGTCACGTACGCAGCATGGTGAAGTTAAATTTTCCAACATCGACGTTAATATTTAATTAAATAAAAGTGATTATTAATTGTCGACTCTCGAACGAGCCTTCAAGTGCTACATAGGAGGGGAAGTTGTCCGCGTGGAAGCACAGCATAAATTTAAACAGTGCAACGTTGAAAATTTAAACGAGCTGTGGGTTGTCGTTTTTGGCACGGATTTCAGGGTGGAATGGATATTTACTTGCTGTTTTGGATGTCGTGTTAGCTCGAGCAAAGACCAACGTGCACACTTCAGGCGGGATTATTAAATTCAACCCCGATCAGGGTGTCTATTTGAATGTGGCTCGATATTGGATAGAAATAGCTTGACATCGTACCAGTTGTTGGGATGCTGGACTAGCAGGCCAGCAAAATCGAAGTAGGCTGAACTGAGCAGTATGGTAAATTTATAGGTGCAAACCAGGAGCCTGGAGTGGTAATTGGAAACGAAAGCATGGTTTACTGGGGTTGGGCGTGGAGGACTTTCCACGCCCAAGCGGAAGGAACAACACATTAAGAGGGACGTTTTTATGGACTCGATGAGTTCGATGGCTGTCTTTCACGTTGACGTTGGTTATGAACTGACACTGATAGAAATTGGTGTCTTTAGTCAGTGATGACAACAGAAAATGAGTGATTGAATCTAGTTAAATATGTTGGAGTTGAGAGTAATGCAAGATGAAAAGTGACGTTCAGTGCTAGAGAAAACGTTGTCTTATTCTATAGCTCAATCCTTAATAAAAATAAACACATGAGTGAGTAACAACAAAGGCCATGGAAATTTAATACAAACAATTTCACTACGGAACTGAGTTGAAGGTGGCCTTTTTTGGAAAATCTTAAAGCAATAATTCCTGGAAATTGATTTTTCCAAAAGATTAACTTCAAATACCTTCCGCTTTTCCCATTGCAGTCTATTTATTGAATAAATGCTTCGTTCTACAAAAATGCACAACACTCCCGAGTATTTACCAGCAGAAAAAAAGAAGCATAACAGAAACAAAATCGATCTTACCAAAGCAGAAACAGACATCGTCAGCATTTTAAGTCCACAGCGATGGCCATCGTATTTTCTTCCCTGATTCGATGGGGAACTGGTAAGTGCGAGGGGAAGGCTTTCTCGGAGATTTCCCGTGTGCCGCACAGCCTGTGGTCATATGCTGTGTACTGTGGGGTTTATTGGCTTGAGTGTCTGTTCTGTTCTGTTCACTGTTCGATTGTGTGGTTGCAATCCGGCGATGACAAGATAGGAACCGAATACATCAACGGAATGGGAAGATTGATCAATGATGAAGTGCCTTTGCTCTAGTTTAAGTTCTTTGCATCGAGGTGCAGCATGAGGAATCCAGTTATGACAGAAATGCTCTTTCTAAGGGGGTGAGGGGACCATGTAGCCTTGGAGTAAAATGACCGTTCAGTAAATGTGCGTTGCATTCCAAGGACTTGTTGTAGGATTTTATGAAGCGAAATGTGGGCTTAGTCACTGTACTTACAAAACTACTTATCAAATTCTTGACTGGAAAAACACTTTAAGTATTTTGCTCCAGCGGTATGTTTTTGACATTTTAGCAAAAAGTTTAGTTTTGCCATAACAATTTAATAAGAAGTTTTAAAATGCCAGAGCAGTTTGAATTCACAACCGTGTAAGCTCAAATTTTGGTGAAAACACTAAGAACGTGATTTTTATTGATTAGTTTGGGTAGAGCTGAACCGAACCAGCTTTCTAAAGGTTGTCCACGTTAATATTGCAACGCACAAAGCGATTTGATAATATTTCGTCATTTAACCGATTGTTTTTATATACTCGGAGTAACAATTAAAACATCTTTCCTAAGTTTTGCAAAGTTCCCTTTATTCAATTTGCGCTCCATATTCAAATGCTCTTTCTTTTATCTAAGGACCCTCTATGTTATTTTGTAGAACATTATAACCGACATGTTTTCGAACTTTGACTCGTTCATTCTTCAATTTTTGATCTGGTTGGACCGTCTTAGGATAGTTACGTAATTCCTGCTTCATAAAAGCCAAATATTGTTCGATTGGAGAATCAAGGCCTTTATTACCAAGTTGACCTTATTTCCCTTATCCCATTCCAGCACCTTTTTGAGTATGTGCATGTCACCAAGGCAGGCCAAAAAATAAATGGTGAGTTCTTGTGTGAACCACAACTAACGGAAAAGAAAAAGTTTTTGTAGGCATATTCGCTTTACGTACACTTGGCCACGCATGGTTGAAGTCGTCACGAATAGAGCTCTTCAAATCCCGAACGTAAGAATCGCTCACCAAACCATGAATTTATTGGCAAGTTTTGGGATATTTCGCTTCCATTGGCTCTAGGACATCAAACCTCGTCTCTTACAGTGTGTCAGTGAACAAACTTTACAGA
>JASCZW010017344.1:0-17168 GCA_034211315.2 Aedes japonicus | reverse complement strand
AGAATGCAGCCTCACAGTATGTAAAAAAGTTTATCCACCCCTTCTCACTTGGCACATTTGCTTCAAATAATCCACCAAAACATTGAAAAACGATTTTTAATATTAAGTTTATTTCTCAAGGGATAAAAAAAAGTCAAATAACGATAATTTGATGTAAAAGCACGAACTGTTCGTGTCTGAGACCAAATATATAAGAAAACGATAAAAAAATAATGCAAAAAAAGTATATCCACCATAATCCTGAAAATCATTCAATATTTCGTGTGACCTCCCTTGGCTTCAAGGACAGCTTGACATCGTCGTGGCATTGACTGGACAAGCTTAGCAGTCGTTTCTGGTGCGATTTTGTCCCATTCAGTTACAACAACTTGTCGTAATTGCTGAATGCTTGATGGTTTGTGTTCCTGAACCTTAATTTTCAAAATAGACCAGAGATGTTCTATTGGATTAAAGGTCAGGAGACTGTGCTGGCCACTCCAAAACATTGATTTTTCTTTTCCTTAAACCATTTGGGATACCAGCTTCGATGTGTGCTTTAGATCCCCATCTTGCTGGAACGTGTATCTTCGGCCCAGCTTCAGTTTTTGTGCACTTGCTGAAAGTTTTCGTTTCAGTATGTCCAGATAAACCTCCTTTGTCATTATTCCGTCAATGAATTCGAGTTCTCCAACGCCAGACGAAGCCATCGAGCCCCAAACCATGACTCTACCTGCACAGAAAATGATAAAAGCTAGTTAAGTTAGTTGAAAATTAATGATGTTGCAATAACTCACCTCCACCATGTTTGACTGTAGGCTTTAAACACTGGGTTTTCAGACTTTAACTGGTTCTGCGCTATTTTCGTGTGATACCATCAGACCCAAATAGCATTATTTTAGTCTCGTCTGACCAAATGACCTTTCTCCAATCATCGACTGTCCATGTAATATGATCTCGAGCCCACTTCAATCGTTTTTTAATGTTTTCGCTGACAACCATGGTTTCTTAATTGCCACTCTACCCTTCAGACCTTGTAGATGCAATCGATTTCGGATTGTTTGAGGTGTCACATGGATAGAAAATTCACTCTCAACTTGCTTTGCTTTTCGATCTTGTTCCGCCTTTCTGACGATAGCCCTGTCAATCCGGGAACTTGTCTTCGCCGGTCGCCCTGATCGCTTTTCTGGTGTGAAAGAACCACTCTTTTTGTACTTCTGAACAATTTTGGCAACCGTATCTTTACGTATCTGAACGATATTAGCAATTTGACGGTAGCTTTTACCGCACTTGTGATGCTCTATGATAAGTTTTCGGATACTCAGCGAAATTTGTGCGTTTTTAGGCATTTCGAAACACGAGAACTCAAATTTGAATCACGAAAGCTTCTACACTACGAAAGGATAACTGTATGCAATGTTTACATTCGAAAAAGTGACAGGAACCGCTCAATACATGGCAAAATGGTACTGAGCATGTTTGGGTGTATAAACTTTTTTTTGCATATTTTACTTCCCTTTTCTATTGATCTTGGCATAGATTTTCAAGAGCAAGATTAATTCAAGTATATTTAATAATGATAGGTACTATATAATGGACCAAACGCATAACAACACTCATTTTATCGACTAATATTTGAATCGATAACAGGAAAATTGTAAATTTGAAGCAGGGGTGGATATACTTATTTTACATACTGTAATCAGTATGGCAGGCTTGATCATGTAATCATGAATTAGAACTGCTAATATTTAGACATAAATCAATATGCTTGCTTCTTATCCTTTGGAACATAACTTCAGAAACGAGCATCAGACTCAGACAATTTCAGCCATGGAATAAAGTTCAGGGACTTGTTGAAAGCATGCGGATTGCTTTCCGATCATGAAAATGTTTTCTTCAGCTCCGCAATCTGTACATAAACTAACAATTGTATGAGAACGATTGCCGTATATTCAATAGGCCCGTTCGCGATTTCCTCGCAAACGTCAAATTCCTCAACTCGCTCCTTCGTTCACACAATCAAACAATCAACCAAAATATGCGGATTGCTACACTCCCGCTTCACTTTACTCAATTTTTGAGTACAATTGTATGCTATTTCTTTTTCTCTCACGGGAATGTTACTCAATTTTCGTTAAAAAGTGGATCAACCCAATCAACATACAGCGGGAGTGTTTGTTCACTAAACTCGTCTACTAGCTGGTTATTAGACGGACATACACGACTTTTAGTTTGTCAGTGATCTTTAGATTGGCAATGTGTATTTCTAACTTCATTTACTCTCACGGATATGTTAGACGAAGCGCCTGTGACGACAAATGGGCTGCCGCGTTTAAAAACAAACAAATGTGAGAGACAGCAGGTTAACAAAGAAGAGATGGTCTGGCAAGCGATCTGCGAATGTGGCAAAATGAGTCAGCCCTTCATCACCTCTGGGACCGTCAACGGACTAGTCTACAAGGACGAATGCCTCCAACTTCTGCCCTTTCTGAGATCCTACGATGGCCCGACACTGTTTTGGCCGGATTTGGCATCTTGCCACTATGCCCGGCCCGTCTTAGACTGGTACAAAGATAATAATGTAGTTTTTATACCAAAAGACGTCAACCCTCCAAACACTCCGAAACTTCACCCAATTTAAAAATTTTGGACAATCATGAAAGCAAAGCTCGTTAAAACTCCAAAACTGATAGAAAATGAACTTGAACTAAAGAAAGTGTGGTTAAAAGTAAGTAAGTAAGTCGGTCCAATCATTGCCCAAAATTTGATGAAAGGGGTCAAGGCAAAGGTGCGGGCATTTGGGTTGGGAGAAGAGGTTCAATAAAGCAATGATGTCAAAACTTAACCATTTAGTAGTACTCTATTTCCAGAAAGTTTGAAAAGAATCGGGCTCAAGGAACCTATTTTGTGTGTCCAAATTTCATCGAATACAGTCTTTATAATATAATAATATAATGCTCTGGGACTATAGTCTACTGCAAAATATTCGATATTCATATTTTTAATTAACTGCGCACTACACGGCGAACAGCTTCACCGAAAGGTTGCAACGTTCATGATAAAGGTGTCAGAACTCTGAGTTGGATCTTTCCTCCACAGGAAGCATAATGCGCGTTGAACTTCAGGTCTTATGCGGATCTGGTGAAACATTTCACTAATGTCTCCGCTTATCGCTTATCGACGAACCCGCGAAGGTACTCCTGGTGAAGACGACAGCAGATCGGATCCTTTAAGTAAAACGGTGTTTAAAGAAATATCGTCCACCTTAGCCGCCGCATCCCATATGAATCTGGCCATGCCAGGCTTTTTGGAATTGGCAACTACTCCGAGTGGTAAGTACCATATTCTCCGTGGATTGGCAGCGGAAAGCTCTTCTTCCGAAGTGCAATGAGCCTAGCCTTTTATCTGGTAGTCTTGAATCTAAGGTCTTAGGTCTTTCTTTTAGAGCAGGCCCTCGATCCATTCTCTGCTCTTAACACTCCAGTCGACGTAGGGTCATGGTATAGCTATCAGGAAATTCGAATTGGTCGTATCTCCAGAGGAGTCCAGTCTAAAATCGGTTATTCAGTCGCACTGAAGTATTGGCTAAGATCTTTTTGCTCTCATATCATCCACAGACGCCAATTTGACAACAGGTTTAGATCCAGCATCTTTCTGTCCGAAATAATCTTTAACCAGCTTGTGTAGCTGCGTATCTGGATGAATTTCAATGATATTACAGCTCCCACCGACGGATTTTGTTTCGCGTTGACGTAAATTTGACAGAAAACCTATGGGAAAACTGTCAAATTCACGAAAACGCATCCGAAACGTATCAATTCTGGGCCAGCCACAAGCTCGACCGAAAACCGCGAAAGCAAATATTTGTGACCACCTACTGCATGGACCATAAGAGGTACAGGTTTGTGTATCCTGAGACTGCTGTAATCACCATCAGCCGAGACGCCCGGCTTGTCGAACTCGGGAACGGAACATTGTCGGTGAAGTTTCCAGTATTCTTCGAGAGAAGGAAGCTTAGGAAGAGTTTGCATTGTAGCCGTTCGAGGAGGAGTTCAGCGATTCAGGGAATGCCGAGGATGAGAATCCCAATGGTGATGCGTTCAATGACGACAGTGCTGAGTCGGATGATTCTCATAGGAGAAGAGCAGGAGCAGTTGAATTACAATGATGCCATTAGGAGCAATCGATGGAGTGACGCGATGGAGGACGAATTAGATTCTTACCATGGGAATGAAACCTGGGACTAGCTAGCGCTGCCTGGACGTTGGATAGTAGTTGGATGGGATCCAAAGGGGTTTTTAAGGTGAAACGCAACAACAAGGCCAAAGACCAACAACAAGACTTGTTGACCAAAGTTCAAAGCCAGAGTGGTTGCTAAGAGCTCCACTCAGCAGTTTGGAGTGAACTTCGATGAACTCTTTGCCCCGGTAACATGAAAAGTCAGTGTGCGGATATTTCTCACTGTTGCTGCGAGTCATCAATTGATGATTAGACATCTCGATTCCAAAACTGCCTACCTTAATGGAGTTTTAAGGAGGAGATCGGCTGAAACATAGCACACATATAGAAAGAAACGTTTAAATTTCTGCGATACCTAATGCACATAAAGGGAATGCTAGGATATGCAGAAATTATTGGGATCTTTCATGTAAATTTTGCGAAATTCTTCATAAAACGCTATAAAAATTACTCCAAAGTAATGTACCAATAGCGTACCTTCCAAATCTGATGTTCGATTTAAACGTACCTAAAAAATTTTATACCTACCTATATAATTTTTTTAAATACAATATATGTAGAATCTGACCTCGAATTCAGATTTCTCGAAAATTCTGGCCCTAAATAACATATAAAACATACTACTTAAGCACATCCTATGCTACTCTATAGTCAAAAATCTATTTTTAATAATATGTCCAAATAAAACCCTTGAATGGCTACTTCCTGCTATGCATTTAGTATACCCCTGAATATAGACAACCGGCAAGGATAATTTATAAGCGTGCTTTTAATCATTAAAGACCATCTGAACACGAATCGGTTGAATGTACGTTATTGGGAAGGCATGGTTGATTTTCTATGGAAGATTTAAATTTTTTGATTTTTTTCATAAACACGTTGCTACGTGATAATTTTGTGCCATGCTGAGGATTCTATCTTCTCGAACTGTTCTTACAATGTTCATAAACAATTTGTACGGGTAAAAGTTCAACGTACCTCAAGGTATCTGAACTTTATTTAGAAGACATGGTTGATTTTCTAAGGAGGATTTAAATTTTCTGATTACTTTCATAAATACGTAGCTACGTGATTATTTTGTGCAAAGAAAAGCGATTCAACGTCAAATAGTTCTTTAATCTCCTTTCTTTGTCAAACACACGTAGATGAAAACATTCTTTGTTTTCCAACCAATCTGTTGATTCAAATGATGCACTAGTAAATAAACTTCAAAAAGCTCATTTTAAAACAAAAAGAAAGTTTATTTATAAACGCGAAAAATTAGTAGTCTTTTAAGACTATTTACACATTCTTAAAAACGGTTCAACAGTTAGAGGGTAAAAATCAATCTCACAAACAGAGTTGTGTGAAAAAACTGAAAAAAAAACTGAACAAAAGTTTGAAAAACTTGATGATTTGAAAATTTAACTGTTTGACTGGATCCCGTAAAAAAAACTGGAACATTGACATCCCTGCCTGCGTGCATCAATACACCTTGAGTGAGGTAAGCGAGAGAAGAGAACAGTTATCACCATCCAAAGGTTACAGGGTAGTTCGGTTGTACTGTATTTCGAGCCATTAATTAACGTAGTTCAAAATTGCTTTCTCGAGATTGTCACTTTTTTCTCAACTGATCTGAATCCGTTCGCTGGTATTCCGTTTCGTTCCGCTGACTCTACCGCCGGTTCCGACAAGCAATCGAAACCGGTTATTGGCCCGGAAGTGGTGCAGTCAGGTTCTCTTCAACGGAAGCTGAGTACGTTGTCTGAGTCCAGTCAGGAACTTTTTTGGTTGTCAAGGCTGATGCACTATATCGGTCAAGAGGTCGTCGAACCAGTAGTGATGCATGAAGACAAGTCCATGACCGAAATTGCCATGCCGGTGAACCAACCAAATCGACACTTGGTTCAATTTTGTAATAAAAACTGATAAAGGGTGTCCCACATCGAATTGCATCACGGAAACAACGCTGTAGAAAATTACCTATTGGGTATTTTCTCATGAAAATTCGGGTAGAAGTAGTTTAGAGTGTTATTTTTTGTTGTATACGCTCATTCGGATTTACTCAAAATTTTTATAAAACAGGCTAAAATGTCAAACCATGGCTAAGGCAATTTATGAAAGTGGGTAAACGTTACGCAGTTCTTCTTGAACCTGCTGTTTATACAATGGACAAATATTTGTACTTGACTGAGAGACGTGTTTAAAAACTATAGTTTGTTGGACTATGCCAAATATTTGTCCATTGTACGAACAGCGTACTAATAAGGACGTTTTTTTTCCACCCTGGTGCCGGTGCACTGATTTCCATGCGAAAAAAAAACTAAAGTTTTACGTCATCGGTAAGTAACCGGTAGCACGTAGTAGCCACGGTCGTCATCCAGGATCTATCGGTTTATAAGTGAGCATATTCGTATTTGTACATGCACAGATAAAAATAAACATGTAATATTTTGCCAACAATAATGCACATAAAGGGAACGCGGTAAATCATGTAAAATTATGTGAGAAACTAATATTACATGACGAACTTTAATTTCACAGTACGACTTTACCGGACTTTAGCTGAATTTAATACCGTCGTGTAATGTTATTCATACGTTTGCGGAACAGTTGAACACTTCTAAAATTCATTCAAATCAACGCATGAATAGAAATTAAGGAAGGTTCTGGATCAACACAGGAAAAGTCATAAAAGCATTTGCAAAACAAAGCTTTTCATCTTTTAACTATAGGTGATGTCGATTTGTATGGGTAACTTGATTGAGATTTTGTAGAACGTATGTATGCCAAACCTGTTACCGCTATTTCTTGAACTGATAAATAACTTCGATTTATTTTTATTTAACATCATCTTAGAGAAGGATTTTTATTGCCTGCTAGCCGTGGACTGGTATTCAAATATTTAGTTGATTGGGAGCGTAGATATTTTTCAAATTCAACGTCCGCGAACACTCGAGCAACGATCTAATATGTCGTCTGATTTGTTTCAAATGAAACACGTCAAAGTAGTTTCACATAACATAATGTAAAAATTATTCGACTTCGTAGAACTGCCGTGACATATTATGTACATTTCCGAAAAACTATTTACAATTCAACGTTGTTTAGTGTTCCATTTATGTGCATGGCTATTCGCTCAAATGTACGAGAGAAATATGATTACACGATGTAGTTTTGTATGATATTTTGGAATACGCTATTGCTAATATTCATATTTTTTTTGCCGTGTGTAGTCTAAACCGTTCTCCAATTTGTGAAAGAACTGCGTTCGTGGTCTTATAATTAAGAAGAAAGAAGCAGAAAAGGACTTCTTCAAGAACCCGAAACTATCCTTGTTAGGGTTAAACATTTTTTTTTTTTAATTTTTGGATGGAAAATCTGCAAACAGACTCCTAAAGAACTCAGGGTGTAGGGATGAGAGTGCCAACTCCTCGAGCCCCGGCCCTCCCCGGAACCACCTTTCGGTATTATCGGTATATCGAGATGCTCCTGGATCCAAGCAGGGTTCGGGATGTCTGGTGGTCAATCCAGATCGTCCGTGATCTCCCTACCCGACCACTTACGGTACCTGCCGAACCTCGCGTCGTATGGCCCCTCCTCCGATCGAGAAAGCCAGGGCCAGGACCGCGGTTGGAACGTCTGGGAGTGCGGAATTACCCCAGGGTCGTCCCTGTTCCCCATGTCACGACCGCTTACGACCTCCTGCCGGATCCGGCGCCGTATGGCGCTTCCTCCATTGTAGTTCGTTTAGCCGTTAAGGGGAGCTTAACGTTTCCAGGGTGCACCGCGGGGAGGCGAACTACTTCCACACCCCAGGGTTAAACAGTCTAGCAACAACAAAGAGCCCAGGCGCTGGGCTTTGATGAATTTTCGGGATAATAAATAGAATATAAAAAAGAAATCTGAACTATAACAGTCTAGGGCATTTTGTTATTTCAATATTTTACCCAATTTCCATAAAATCTTCATTTCATCATAATGAGTAGACCTAACCCAAAATCTAATAAGTCGTGGGTTTACCCAAATTTGGGTTAAGACTCGGTTGCCCATTTTTATAATTTTGGATTCACTTTACTCAATCTTGGGTGAATCCGAATGAGCGTGTATTTTTTATTGCTGAACAACCTGTCAGTTTTTTGAAAATTAGCAAAAATGGCGATACCCGAAAAGCAACGTCGTGGATTGATTTTGCGCAAGAACCTGGAATATCCTCAACTCCTCATCGGGACATCGGAAAACAACTCGGAATCGTGCAGTCAACGGTGAGTCGTGTGATTAAACGTTACTACGAAGCTCTGAGCATCTATCGGAAGGAGAAATGCGGTCAGAATGGATGTTCTATTAGTGATTAGAATCACAACCGTGTCTTAAAAGCATCCTTCGTTCAGAGAGCCAAGGACCGGGAGGGACTGCATACGCAGAAAGTGCAGAAGGCTCCAAATCGTGACGAACGGCAAAATACGGAGGGGAAAGTCACGGGCCCGGAAACTGTACAGCCAGATGCTGACGAAGCCTCATTGTCATTGGATGATGAGACTTACATCGAGGCGGTCTTCACAAGTTTGATGTTCTGGAGGAAGTAAGGAAGCAGAAACTTTCAAAGTTTGCCAAGAAATACATGATTTGGCAATTATCTGCTCATGTGGCAAACGGAGTGCGCCGTTCGTGACTACCGGGACTGTAAACGGTGAGGTCTGTTCCAAGGAGTGTCTGCAGAAGCGTTGAAGCAACATGAGGGTCCTACGATCTTCTGGCCGGATTTAGCTGCGTGCTATTATTCACTTTCGTACCCAAGGACATGAACCCCAACGCACGGAGGTCAAATCTGAGGAAGGCATGAGGAAAAGGTGGGTTTCCGAACAGAAAAAGCTGCAGCCAAACGTTGTACAGAACCGAATGAGTGGAGTTAAGCGTAAGGTGCGAGCGTACGGTTATGGTATTGAAATTGAATAAAATAAAGAAGAAAAAAGCTGACTTATGGGCTATATTTTATTGCTTAAATGTTTGAAAAGGATCGGTCAACTAGATAATTTTCAACAGTGTTTTAACCGTGATGCAATTTGATGTGGCGCACCATTTATCATCTGCCATAATGGAGGTTCGTTGGTTGCGGACATTTAGTTACTAAACCAGCACGTAAAAAGCACGTCGTTCCCTTTATTTTACGTAAGTTGTTCGATGTTGAAGGGAGTGGAACATGCCATCAAAATTGTATTAAGGAGTGTATCGAAAATAAGCTATCCACAAACTTTCTTTGTTGAAAACCGATATTTTATTCATACAGAAAATTGATCCTTTATTGTACGAGGTTAAACTTGAACATAATGAAGACCGGTTGAAATTTAAGTTATTCCTTCACGAATTTTCGAACTTTGGATCGAATGCTTTTCATCAAGTTCCGGACAAGTGTTGCATCATATTTTTTGGACGCTTGAGCCCAAATTTTTTTGAACTCCTGCATGTTCCCAGCTGCCTTACCAGTCTTCTTGAAGACCCTCTTCACGATTGCCCAGTAACGTTCGATGGGTCGAAGCTGAGGGCAATTTGGTGGATTGATATTTTTCTCAACGAAATCTATACCCTTTTCCGCAAGCCAATTGAGAGTGGTTTTGGCATAGTGAGCCGACGCTAAATCCGCCCAAAACAGTGGAGGTGTACTATGCTTCTTATATAAAGGCAACAATCTCTTCTGGAGACACTCAGATCGATAGATTTCCGTGTTTATAGTTCCGGTAGTGTAAAAAATGGTTGACTTCAAACCACAGGAACATATTGCTTGCCATACCAGTACCTTTCGACCGAATTTTTCCACTTAAATCGACCTGTCCGCATCGCTCACATCCTCCCCAACGACGGCAGTAAAGTATTGTGGACCTGGAAGGGTTTTTGAGTCCTCCTTTACATAGGTCTCATCGTCCATCAAAACGCATGCATCCGGACGCTGCAAAAGACGCGAATACAATTTCCGGGCCCTTGTTGCTGCTCGCTTCTTCTGTTCTGCACTTTGTTTCCTTATGGGATCAAAGTTGGCCAAGCCGTTTTTCAAATAAAATCCTTTTCTGCTTAACGAACTGGCTCCATTCTTTCTTAATCAAGGAGTGGATTGCTCAGCACACTTTGCTCCTGTGCTATTTTGTTTAATGTGTCAACAAGCGTTGCAATTTTCGGGGTGCTTCTGTAACAGGGATGCCATATTCACAGACATGTCTGTAAATTTGCAGACTTTTCATTTTTATTGCAGACTTTCTTAACGATGCAGACATTTAGCAGACATTTTATTTATGTTACAGACTTTTACAGATATTTGAAATATTTTTTAAATTTCAAATAAAGGTACTCTACGAAGTGTTTAAACGCAGTGAAGAAGATACAGTATAGGGGTATTAGAGTAAGGTAAGGAAGTAGATACGGTATGATGCTTTGTTGAAATGTTTCAAAATATGGTAGGTATCATTTAAAAAGAAATTCTTGAAGAAATGAAAGCGGTGGGCTACTTGGAGACACAATGGGCCCGGAGATAAGTATTGTATAGGGCCTTTCCGAGGGTAACATGGAGTCCCTTCTTATGATAGTGTTAACTCATGCGAAAAATTACTGACAAACCGTTGGTAATATTGGTCCTTTGCTTTTAAGTCACAACAAAAATCAAGGTTCACAACAATACAAATCATATTTGAGAAACTTAGAGGCTTCCTCGAAAAAAAATTCTCCTATGGCCAGGTAGAAACTTCATTACCGATGTTCAAGATCATATTTGCCAGAATTTCAAGACAGAACTTCCCCAAGAATCAGGAGAGGACTTATCAGAGCGTCAAGAAGAAGTGCAGGGGAGAGAACTCTGAAGTTTGGAATTTTTCAGAGGTTTTGGAGTTCTTCACAGAAATTCAAGATTGAACTTCCCAGAAGTTCAGAAAAAAAACTTTCCCAAATTTTAGACTGGAGCTAACCAAGAAGGGCACTTCCTATAGTTTCTCAAAAAATCTGGAAAAAATCCTCAGGACGATGCGTCATAGAAGTTGAGGAAAGAACTTCTCTCAAGTTCAGGAAATAACTTCACAGAAGTTTCGGAAGAAACTTCTCGAAATGTTAATTGGAACTTCAAAGAAGAGCTTGGCAGCTTTTCCAAAGCTCAGAGGAGAACATTCTGCATTTCAGAATAAGGATTTCTAAAAATTCTTTAGGGAGAAAAGAATGAAACTTTCCAGGAGCATTGGGGGTACTTCTAATTTGAGCACGAATTTCACAATCGTTCCGGATCAAACTTTCCCAAAGTTCTGGAGAAAACTTCCCAAAAGTTCAGAAGAGGACTTCTCAGAAGTCCAGGAAGAAACTTCAAGAGCAAATTTAAGGGAATGTTCCTAAAAATTTTGGAAAAAATTTCCACCAAAAACCAATCAGAAGTTTGGATAGAATAAGCTCAGGAAAAACTTCCCCGAATTTCAGGAACAAAACCTACCAGAGAGAGAGCACTACCTGTAGGGTCAAGAAGGAATTTTTCAAAAAATCAGTAAAGAACTCCTCAGAAATTCACAAGAGGACTTCCCAGAGGTGCGAAGAGACCAAAATCAGTTGGAACTACCCAGAAGTGCTAGAGAGCTTCCTAAAGTTCCGAATAAAACATTCCAGCATTTCAGAATGAGTACTGCTCGAAGTTCACAAAATCTCAGAAGTTATGGTAAATTATTTTGATAAAATCAGGAAGAATTATTCCAGAAGTATAGGGGGTAGTTCAAGCAGGAATTTCTCAGAAATTCAGTAACAAACTTCCTGAAGTTCAGGACAATACCCTCTGAAGTTCAGAAGCGATTATTTTGGCAGTTCAGAAAAGAACTTCTCAGAAGTTCAGGAAGAAACTTCTAGCAACTGAAGAAGATTTTCCAAAAAATCTAAAGAGTACTTTCTCAAAGTTTTGCAGAAACTTTCCTCGTATTTCAGGATGGGACTTATCAGAAGTTTAGAAAGTAACTATGTTCAGGAAAAAAAATACCAAATGTTTCTGGAAGGTAAGGTTGGGTTCTTAAATGTGAATTTCGAAGAAAATAAGGAGTGACTGCCAAGAAGTTCATGAGGAATTTTGCCTGAAGTTCAGAAAGAAACTTCCCACACTAAAGTGAAGAGCCTTGCAGAAGATCAGGAAAGAGTTTCCTGAAATTTAAAAGATAATCACTGACTAACCGAATAAGCAGTCTATACAAAAATCATTCATATGACCATAATGATATTGATGATCATGTGTGATGATGACACACCATCAATGGTTATTGTTGGATCAAAAAAAGTCTGTTGAATTTATCAAATAAAAACTAAATTTTGATTTAAAAATACAAAACTGGAAAGAGCGTTACAGGGGGAAAAAACTATGGAAAATTGTGTCATCTATGTGAATACTTCAAGCTTCAGTGTCACTTTAAAAATATGAAACAATAGTGTAAGGTTGCATACAATCCAAGAAATAGATGCAGACATGTTTAAATAATCACACAAATAGCGATAATGACATAACTCGCTCTCTTATTACGTCTTTTCGTTGAAAGAAGTCTAATTTTGTAAAAAAAAAATTACAGGCTTTTATAGACATTCTCAGACATTTAAAAAATTTATCACAGACATTTGAAAAAAATATCTGGCATCCCTGTTCTGTAATGTCCCGAATGTGCCGATGTGCTCAAAGCCCAAATTTTTATTTATTTGCTGTGCCGCAACCAGGCAACGCATACTGGCAAGGTTGCTGGTTTCTTATTTATAGAAATTCAACTGCAAGAAGTGTTCTTCAGTGTGCCACTCATGTGGTATGGAATTAAAATCAAAATGACCCCGTTAAGTAATATATTCGTCTAATGTGTACGACATCATGTTTCAAACCCTTAAGTGCTCTTAACTTACTGTAGTTAAAAATCAGACTTGTGACATAATTAAAAAAAAGTTTTTATGTTAAGATTGTCGATAAATATATTGTTCTTCGAAAGATTTCGGTTATTTCACCCTTTTTGTGAACTCATTTGATTCATCGCTCATTAATTGTTACTGTTTATTAGGGCGACAACAAGCATCTAGAGTCAACTGTCACAAGTCAGGAAATCTATCGCTTCTAACCCTTCGGGTTTTAATTGTTTTATCAGCTAAAGAGACCGCTTCGAGGATCTATTTCTCTATGAAAAGGTCACGCGATGTGTTTCCAATTCAATCAACGAAAAGCACCATTATTAGCCCCATATGCCGTGCCCGTTTTCACCTCATTCTCCTGAAGTGGACGTTGTCTTATGCATTTGTTATGTCCTGCGCTCTATATTAATCAATTTAGGTTCTTTCCAAATTGAATAGGAAACCATCGCTTCATTCCATTTTGTAACGTCAGACCGCGATGATTATAATGTAATTTCACCCCCCACTATATCATTAAGCCTTGAACGGAAAGTAGATCACGGAATGATTCCTCGTCTACACCACGAAACCAAACCTCTTCTCCTCAGTAGAAAACAGAAGTGGGTCCAATTATTGAAAAATCGACCACGCGTCGGCCCTGATAGGTACTTTTTGACAATTACCGAAGCCAGTGTGAATAAGGTGGGATGTTTCCCATCCTAGCCAATTATGCGTTGCTGATAGCCTTAAATGCTAATGATAACATCGATTGGCTGCTGGGGAACATTTCCCTGCCAGGATGCATGACCACGTGAAATACAGTTGAATCGCTCGCATCTCGCCGAATAGGGTACGTCAATGGAAGCACTTACATCGGTAGGAAAACGCCAACATTTTAGAACCCCATTCGACTTCGCAGAACGAATGGACCATATTCACGTTTGCCTTCGTCGCTTCAGCAGGGGAAACTCTTTTTAAGTTAGTCGCTTCTTCGTGCATTCGGTTTGCTAACTATTGCTACCCAAACACACGTGTAGTTCCCCCAGAGCCGGAGGCAAGCAGAAATTGGAAAACTGTAAAACAAGGTGTGAATGGATGCTAAATGTAATTCAATTAGAAGAAAATACCACCGTTGTTCAGCCCTTGTTGGTAATGCATGCAGCGAGCATGTAGCATTGTTGTTGAATTATCGTCGAAATGTTCCATTTTAATGACCAAGGCGATGCGATGAAATCTACACACTAACACAATGCAATTTTCCGTGTAACGAGAGTGTTGCATTTAATAAGCTGCTTTTGATCAGACCAAATCAACACTCTTCTATCCGCTTCTAAATCAACCTTATCGCTGATGATGCTCCCACAGCAGTTGCCATGCAATAGATCGAATAGATGCAAATTAAATTGTGCTATTCTACGATTGGCTGACCCCGGCATCGATTGGACGTGAGAATTTACGCGAAAGTCGCATCAATAAAGCAATTTACTTTATCACCTTTTGATATCACCGCTCACACGGGCGAACACGTCGGTGGGGACGCGGGTTCGGTGTGTTGCAGCCTTAAATGGTCATTCTCTTGGGCCGGCGTAGGGCGGAGAGGGGCAGTGAGGAGAGGCTCAGATTGTCACGAATGCCGTGCATTCATTTTCAAGAATGCAACAATTTATTTTCGCCTCTTTGAAACGAACTTACTTACGGGTGTTGTGTAACTTCCCGTACCTTCGGACTTATGTATGTAGCTGCATATCAGCATTTTACGAACTACTTGGAAGGGGGACTAAAACAGTGCGCATATTCACACTTGAGTTTGTGCTGGTGCAAGAAGCTTCCGGATAATAATTAGAAGCTAGCTTCACAGGTGGGCAGTGACGTTTTGCTAATTAGGTGCACTGAACGACCTATCCGAGTCCTAAGTTAATTTGATTTTGAGCTGTTGATTTTCAAATTGATGCTATCGTCTTAAATCCCAATTTTTGTTTTCAAATTTCAGCCTGTCCTTGATTTTTTTTATAATCAGCTAATAAAGACTGTATTCGATGTAATTTGGGCACACAAAAAAGGTCACCAAAAATTTTTCTTGAGCCCGATTCTTTTCAAACTTTCTGGAAATAAAGTACTACTAAATGGTTAAGTTTTGACATCATTGCTTTATTGAACCTCTTCTCCCAACCCAAATGCCCGCACCTTTGCCTTGACCCCTTTCATCAAATTTTGGGCAAAGATAGGACCGACTTGCTTACTTACTTTTAACCACACTTTCTTTAGTTTAAGTTCATTTTCTATTAGTTTTGGAGTTTTAACGAGCTTTGCCTTCATGATTGCCCAAATTTTTCAATTGGGCGAAGTTCCGGAGTGTTTGGAGGGTTGACGTCTTTTGGTACAAAAACTACATTATTATCTTTGTACCAGTCTAAGACGGGCCGGGCATAGTGGCAAGATGCCAAATCCGGCCAAAACAGTGTCGGGCCATCGTCAGATCTCAAGAAGGGCAGAAGTCGTTTTTGCAGGCATTCGTCCTTGAAGATTTGTCAGTTGACGGTCCCAGAGGTGATGAAGGGCTGACTCATTTTGCCACATTTTTGGCGAATTTCGACAGTTTCTTCTTCCGTACACTCTCCGGAACGCCCAACTTAGAGGTGGAGACGTAGTGTTCCTGCCCTGGCATTTGTTTGGTGTCGGCTTTAATGTAGGTCTCATCGTCCATCACAATGCAGAACGGTTTTGTGAACCACTCCCTGTACAGTTTTCTTGCACGAGTTTTGGCCAGCGAGTTCTGTCTATCGCTCCGGTTCGGTGCCTTCTGGACCTTGTACACATGTAATCCAGAACGTTTCATTGTTTTCTGCACAAAACAAACTGAAACTTTCGCCTTTTTCGCAACATCCCTGATCGAAATGTTGGGATAACGCTTAAATTGGTTGAATACCATCCTGGCCTTCTCCGGATTTGATGTGCCACGTTTTTTGACACTACCATTTTTCCGCTTGGTTGTCTTACGGTCCTTGAACGTTTTGATCACATAAGATACGGTTGAATGTGCGATTCCGAGCTGTTTTCAGATCCATCGATGAGAAGCTGTTTGGGTTTTCGAAGTAAGTGCCCAAAATTTGTTGGCGCACTATTTCTTCATTTGAAGCCATCACTGAAATCACTCGACCGAGTTTCACGAAACTCATTACACAATTGACACAACACAATGAAACACATGCAGTTAAAATTTCAATAATTTTTACCCACACGCTTCAAAAGTTACCAACAATTGCGTGTGATCAAATTTCATCGTGGAAAATACTAATTTTTCTTCTAATTTCTAGTTACAGGTATTCCACTAAACAGCTCAAACCCTCTAAGATTCATGGAGAAGGATGTTTCATTCATTTTACAAGACATTTGTCTATGTACAAAAGCCTTGTTTACTAAAACGATTTTTGTAACACGTCCAAAAATTATTCGAAATGATTGATGTTCTACTCCCTGGCTAAACTAAATTTATCAGAGACAGCTTTCACCGCTCTTCACAATATTCCAACAACCGGCTTATGCGCCACCTCTAAAGAGGACCGGTCGTCACTGTATGATTGCCCGGCATGAGATCTTACCTAGACTAAACTCCATTATCCTTAAAAAAGGTCAGAAAGGGTCAGGTTAAGCAGGCCCTAAATTAAGCGAAGAAATTTCAGAAAACCGCTCTTTTACTCACAGGCCTGTTTTGTTGGTTAAGCTGCGATGGATTTTGATGGTGAACTTCGGCTATTTGAAAGCTTGCTAATACGATGGTGAAACGATGACGTGGTGAAGTGGTGAAGTGGCGAAGTTGTGACGCTACTCTCTAGGGTGTGCGTTGCCTCGGCTAATGCTGTACGAGCCAACTAGCCAACGACGAAGTCGATTCTGGAGAAATGCGGGGTCGAATGGTTTTACCTCGTACTGGCCGCGAGCATGCCGATACCGAAATACCCTCAGATTCTTCATATCCGGACACACTTTCACACTCAGTAAAAACGTCATCGGAATCGCTCTGTTGCCCGTAATTTTCCGCACCAGTGTTTGGCTTATCCTTTCGCTCAGTGATCACAATGTTCTTGTTCTCAGTCTTTAGTTCATTC
>JASCZW010017343.1:0-17187 GCA_034211315.2 Aedes japonicus | reverse complement strand
CAACAGGTTACCGCATAAAAAGTTCTGCAGGATGTCCCTAAGCAGCGAAAGCCGGGAAGCGGACGACCCGCGCTTTGCACGCACGTTGAACGTGATCAAATCGGTCCGTGCAAAAATTGCTCGCAACCCGGTGCGTTCCATAAGAAAACTTGCAAAGAATGCTAATATTTCGGAGAAATCCATGCGGAGAATCATCAAAGAAGACCTGCATGCATCTTCCAGAGCCAGAGTGAAATGCCACTTGATTACGGACAGGATCAAGGAACTGCGAGTGACTCGTTCCAAGATATTGCTTTCCTTGTTGAAGAAGGAAAAAATGATAATCCTGTTCTCCGTCGAAAAGTTTTTCAGCATCGATGCTGTGGTCAACCGGTTCATTTCACCGCAGGAAATGGAGAACGTTCCGAAAAAAGTGAAATTCAAATTTCAAACCAAACATCCGGCTGGTGTCATGATGTTTGGCTTGGTGGTGTCCAACGGTTTGAAAATGCCGCCTGTTTTCATTGATACTGGAGTTGAAATCAATACCGAAGTGTATATTGGTATTTTAAAGGACCAAGTGCTTCCCTAGGTGAAGGTCAACTTCTCCGAGGACGAAAACGTTGTCCTACAGCAGGATGGAGCGTCGTGTCATACGTCCAATCGAACCCAACAATGGTTGAACGAAAACATGAAGTTTTGGCCGAAGGATTTGTGGCCCCTAGCAGTCCAGATCTTAATCCGTTGGATTATTCGATTTGGGCATATGACGAAGCACGAACCTGCAAAACATCACACCCTAGTGTGAAAACCCTGAAGTCAACCATAACACGCACATGGCAGTCAATGTCGGAGGACTACGTCCGAAAGACATGCTCTGCTTCCGGCGTCGGCTCGAGGATGTTATTAATAAAAATGGAGACACATTGAATAAATTTGTTTGAAAGGACTTTATAAAGAATAACTGCACTCGAAAATGTTGATATTATTGCTTGAATTAGTTGAAAATGGGATTTGAAAGAAATAGAACAAATTTTCGCATTATTTTCTGCCTTTCCTGTACAAACTTCCCTCGACTTATTTCGCAATATTTCTTTATGATATTCCTACCCGTTGAGTCACCTTGATCCCGTGATCGCCATTTTCTAACTTTTTGATGGCAGTGATAACCTTTGGAATCCGAAGACCTCGGACCTATTGCCACCTTGCGAATAGTTTTCCTCTTTATTGGTCTAGATCCTTTTTATGGCCAACCAGGACACGTCCACGGCGAAAAATGTCTTTTTGCGACATTTGCGCTTGCGAAAAACCACGAATACGCTGCCGCTTCCCCATGATGCAATCAATAAACTAAAGGAAATCAGCTTGCTCGCCGCCTATTATGATACGATTAATAACACGTACTGCTACTAATATTGTTTTTTATTTTTTATTGTTTGTCTTATATACTGGATTACAATTTCAAGTGTTTTTGCCCAATAGGCTCTTTGGCATTGTTTAAATGTTTTATGTAGTTTTATGTGTTTAGTGTTTATGATTTTATTTTACCTCCTTTAGATCAGCTCTATGCATTGTTAGTTTTAAAATTTGATGGTCTACTTAAACTATAGCTACAGCTGGGCGTGAAAATCCTAAGGGTTGGGAACCAGTTTCCGGATGATCTGGTGATCTGACAGGTCGCGTGCCCTGTACCGATTGATTGATAGTCCCACCGGCCAGACGGTGGACCTCAGAGTTTCTTGTCCTCGGAGGGGTGTTCAGGATGATCCTGAGGAGCTTATTTGGACACACACTGGAGTCGTGATGTGTTTTGCGCACCTTCAGATTGCACATGCCTGATGACTGGTGTCATGATTTGTTTGTAGTCAGCAGCTTGTTTTTTCAGGATGAATGGACCTCCTCTGTTGGTCAATGGTACTTAGTCAACAGAACGTTACAGTTTGTGACAGTTTTGTCAACTTGCTTCTTGATAATTAAGCTTGCTGCTCTTGGTAACGCCAAAGATAGACAGCTGATTTGGCCCTTTCCCCCGTTGTGTTGTTTAGGCTTATTTTAAAGTCCTCAGGCGGAACAAGTCTGGGGAGAAGTTGGGTATGAGAAAAGGACGGCCTGGGTCTTTGCCGTTTATACAAGATCGCCCGATGGTAAGTATTCTGACAAACATTCAGGCTTCACTGTAAGCGCTTTTACTACCGTTTGATGTAAGCGCTTTGGACGACTACTGGGTGTGGACGACTGAACGACAGAGATGCATTTTCAGAAGCGGATGATAGAGGTGATAGTTGAACAAAAGTGGACATGATATACTTCCCTGCGGAACACCGGCGGAGATCTGCTGTGCATCGGAAACTGAAACATGCAGTGAAACACGACAATGTGTCCGATAAATATTTTTTAATTATCTTCCCAGGAAGATAGTAGGGCCATCATTTAAGCTTACACCAGGCCATCATGCCCACGCGTTTTCGATGGCCTTCTCGATTCGAGAAGTGCCATGGCAGATAATTTCATAACAGACTTGTTTCGTTTAAGAATGTTGGTTACTCGGTTAAGTTGGTGCACTGTTGAAGGCGACCACATCGGAATCGAACTGCACGTCGACGGGATGTTCGGCTTTAGTGGGAGCAACGGTGGAATGGTTTCTTGAGGCAGTTTAAAATTCAACTAAGACGGCACCAATCTGGAGAGCGGATCTCGTCCGGCAAAATTGTTGACTACAAGGTCCACCATTCGGCCTTAATAATTTCGTCACTCGATTACAGTGACTTTTTAGCGTTGGCAAATTAGTTCGCTGGTATTGCCTTCGGATGGCGTTTCGTATTTGTATTAGTTCTTTAGTGGGTCTATCAATGGGTACAAACATGCTCACCTGGTCAATCCTGGTACATGTTTACTTCCCGGGCCTGGAGATCTGTAGCTCTCAATGTTCTCCTGCAGCTGCCGTTAGATGTCATCCCAACCGACTCGAATTTGATTCTCACCAACTGGCGCGATGGTAGTTCCGTCTGGTGATACGATGCCGGTTTACCGAGGAGCCAACTTCGGCCACCACCGGATAGTGGTCAAGCTGAGCTCCTGGTGCACGACCGGCTGGAGCAATGTTGTTCTCCATGTTTGTGAGGAAGATGTCGATTGTCGAATGGTTGGATCAACACAGCAAGGTGAGATATCCGGGGCCCAGGACAGTGTAATGGCCCTCTTCCAGGTTTCGGCGCCGAATTGTTCCCCAACTTTCATTGTTTCGCATTCATGTGGCTGGCGGTGATATTGCCTGCCTCCGAGATAGCTTACGGATGTCGTTTCGTAAGACCTTTGTTGTCCCGTTGGTGGTACCGGTGATGGGCCGACGGTAGATTCCACCTTAACTCCGATGGGTTAATAAACAGCAGCTGGTAGCTCCGGAAGCATGTGGCAGTTGATGTTGTTACGCAGGGCGATCCACGACTCCTCCTCCATTAGAGCCGCAACTATCATGTTGCACAATCCGATAGCAGGAATAGAGACGCTAAGTTTGGGCTTGAGTTGCGTCTCCATGACGATAAGCAATATATATGGTGGACTGGTGTGGCGCAGGTCTTTATTAAACATGCAATGAAACTGAGTGAAGTAAAAAAAAAAGAAGACAATTTTAAACATTTGCAACCTGTTCTTGGGGGGGACCCGAATAGGGACAACCATATTTTCAGCCTGTCATATGCAGATTTAAGAGCAAAAGTAAATAATTTATAAGTAAAATTAAACTGTTTATAATAAAAGCACTTCATTGAAATTTATAAACAAAATATATGTAAGTTTTCTGATCCGAATAGTGTACAAATGAAGTAATTCTGTTCAGTCAAACGAAGTTAGTAACAATAAAATACTAGCTGGAACTGGCACATTGGGTTGTCTAACGTCGAGCCCGAAGGAGATCTGCATAGAGCTCAGATCTGAATCCCACGATGCTCCAGCACAAGACCAAATAACGTGATCTGCGTCCTGGTAACCTTGTCCACACTCACAGAGATTGCTGTCGCTCAGCCCAACTCGGTATAAATGAGCGTTCAAAGAATAATGATTGGACATGAGGTGAGGCATCACACGAATGAAGTCTCAATCCACGTCCATTCCCCCAAACCAAGATTTCTTCGACACTTTTGGGATGATAGAATGTTGCTATCGTCCAGATCTCCTTTACTCCATTTATACTGCCAGCTGACGAGTGACTGTTTACGAAAAATAGGGAAAAAATCGGTAAAGGCGATTTGTCGATCATAAATATCGCCTTCCATAGCGCTCACCTTTGCCAGCGAGTCCACTCTCTCATTGCCCAGAATCAAACAATGAGTAGAGACCCATACAAAGGTGATAATAACATAACGAGAAGATAAAGCACTTTGAAGCTTTTGTATTTTCATGAGAAAATACGAGGAGTGCTTACCGGCCTCAAGGAGCGAATAGCCTCTATAGAACTGAGACTATCCGTGAAAATGAAATACTGATCCGGTGTTAATGAGGCAACAATTTCTAGCGTAAAGTGTATTGCCGCTAATTCAGCTGACATATACGGAACAAGGAGCTTGAAGTTTACGATTGGCGCTATAAATTTCATTGAATATACCAAGCCTGCTGACTCCTCTATCAACGATCCGTCAGTGAAGAACGATTTAGTGGAATCAACTTCAGCAAATATCGCCGGAACAATCATAGGACGATGATGCTCTGGGATTCAATGAAGCTCCTGCTTTATGGATAAATCCGAACTGCCGAAGTCGGAGAAGCAAACACGATTGGAAATATTCGGCGAAGGGCTGACATCCTGTGTTATATACAAATGGTACAAAGTCATGAAGCGAGTTTGAGGATTCAACTCGAGAAGCTTCTCAAAGTTTTCGATTACTTGGGGGTTCATAACTTCACACCTGGTGTGTTGCCGTGTGCCGGAGAGATAACTCTGTAAACCGATCTGAGAGTGGCAACATGCCAGCCAGCACTTCAAGACTCATGGTGTGAGTCGAGTGCATGCAACCTAACGCGATACGAAGACACCGATACTGAATACGTTCCAGTGTGATTATATGCGACCGAGGCGCTGACTGAAAACAAAAACTACCGTATTCCATAACCGACAAAATCGTTGTCCGGTACAACGTTAGAAGATCTTGTGGATGAGCTCCCCACCAAGTTCCGGTAATTGTGCAGAGATCCTTTGCTGGCACTTTCGCTTCAGATACTCAATGAGCGATCCCACAGGTGCATTTTGAATCGAGCCAGACCCCAAGATATCTAAATGACATGGAATGAGTTTTCGGTTTCCCCTAAATTTGAAGCTTCGGTTGTGCTGGGTTATGCTTCCTAGGAAAAGTACCAACTCAGTTTTCTTCGTAGAGACTCCTGTAAGGGTCCTTGCAGATCGATCCCATTGGATCCCGTGACAGACACTACACCGTCATCTGCAAGTTGTCTCAACGTACAATTGTCACTTAGACAACCGTCAATGTCTTTGACATAAAAATTATACAAAAGGGGGCTTAAACATGATCCCTGGGGGAGACCCATGTAGCTAAATCGTGAAGCTGCAGAGGTTCCATGAGAGAAGCTCATATGTTTCTCTGACAGCAAATTGTACAAAAAAATATTCATTAATGGTGAACAGCCACAAGCGTGGAGTTTATCTGAAAGAATTTCAACAGATACTGAATCAAAAGCCCCCTTTATGTCCAAGAATACAGAAGCCATCTGCTCTTTTTTAGCAAAGGCTAACTGAATATCTGTGGAAAGCAACGCGAGACAGTCGTTCGTTCCCTTACCCCTACGGAAACCATATTGAGTAAATCCTAGAGGGTTTGAGCTGTTTAGTGGAATACCTGTCACTAGAAATTAGAAGAAAAATTAGTATCTTCCATTTAATTCCAACTACCTTTGCTTATCTTCGACAGATACGCGTATTTCGTCTACAATGTGCAGACTTCTTCAGTGTCTCGTACCAAGTCGAGTTAAACGCGTCGGACTTTTTACGGTAAACTTCGGTGCATTGCTGATCCCACCATGGAGAAGGAGGTTTCCTGTGAAATGACGTTCCTGGAACAGGTCGAGTTTAAGCTTGAAGCACGCTGTCTAAGATCAGATTGGAGACGAAGTTATATTCTTCCAGCGGAGGAAGCCCTTCTACTGTCGTTACGGCTTCATCTACTGCTTCATCTACTGCATACGCGACGTTGATAGATTCCGACGGATTGAACTCGGTGTCAACCGAAATTTTTATGGGCAGATGATCACTACCGTGGGGACCCTGAATCACATTCCATGTCCAATCCAACGATGACGAATTCGAACAAAGTGTGAGGTCTAATCTACTGCCAACTGAGGATTGACCAGCCAAACGTGTTACTTCTCCATTGTTAAGAACTGTCATATTGAAGTTGTCACAGAGGTCATATATCAGGGAAGATCGGTTCTCCCCAGCCTGTACCGTGAGAGTTAAAGTCTCCCATGATCAAACGCGGAGCAAGAAGAACCGAACAAATATCTGAAAGTTATTTTTGGTTTATTGAGGCTCTAGGAGGAATATACACAAGCAATGCAAAGGCTTTTATTTTTAAAAACATCCTGACATGCGACAACTTCAATACCTGGAATAGAAGGAAAATTCACTCTATAGAAGGTGTAGCACATTTTGATCCACAAAAGCACTCCTCCTCCACGTGAATCCTCACGATCAAGACGAATTATATTGAAATCATGAATCGGAAGATCGGTTTCGGAAGAGAGCCATGTTTAAAAATATCAAAATTTCCGTTCAATATAGTAGATGTAAATTTATTACATTCAAGTACTCATAATTCTACAGATTTTGTTCGAACTGGGAAGTTATGTGTCGCATAACTAAGCCTATTATTCTAAGGGCGCTTACAATTTCTACTGTTATTCTTTGAATAATTGAGCTACAAATGACATTAAACTGGCTACACGCTTGCTTACTAATTTTTATTAAGATGTTTATCATTATGCATCACGAAAATGTTGAAAAAATTCCATTTTCAGGGCAAAAACATTAGAAGGATATGGATGTAATGCTGGTGTATTGGATCCATGTTGGGGCTATTCATTTGGACTTAATTTGGAATTTGTACCTAAATAGTTTCTGCAGATCTACGGTGTATTATAATAGATGTCAATCGAATTCATTCAGATTTAGGACGTTCGAAGATCGTGCAGAATAACTATCAGCTTAACTAACGAATTCATGGTGACTATAAAGTTAGGTAAGTCGTTAATTACGAACAGTTACATCACAATAAGGTGATGAAAACGTTCTCAATTGCTTAAGCACAAGTTGATCGCCATATTGTCATGGTTTATTTGTCGATTATCGCTGAATTAATGACATATTTGATACATAGGCCGAATGAATAGGCTAGGCTAACATAACATCTCCTAACCCTACATTCATTAAATTAGCACAGCTGGAAATCGAATCACTATGGCTTAAAGTTTCCTTCCACGATGCTGCAGCCCTTGGCAACGACCAAAAACACGTGTGCGCTGTTCCCCGCCGCGTTTGTAGTGTTTAAATTCGCGAGAGTGGCGGGCAAAAATTCCATCACAAGTAATTCCGCGCATCGCCGCTAACTAGAGCAGCGGCGACTGGAGAATGAGTGCCAATTTGGCCAAAACCACATCATCTTGCGCTCGTTGAGCGAATTCGAGTCCGCTCTTTCGGAAATGAGACCGGCGCGCGCGGTTGCGGCCAGGGCACGTTTTCGCGAGACCGGCTTTATGACAACAATCCAGAATCGCACATGGGGAGTATCTCTGCCCTGAGGTGATACCAATAATTGCGATTGTGGTCGTCGTTCTCTCGCAAGTCTCTGCTCGTCGTCGTCGTCGTCGTCGTCGCGGAGCATACGCGCATATATAATTCCAGCGAGTGTTGGCCAGGGCTTCTCAGTTTCGATCGTGTTGCTCCGCGGGTTGTTTGTTCGTTCGTTAGGTGGGTTTGTTTTCCCCTTGTGATTTTGGCGAGTGGTTTGTCGATTTTTTTTGTGGGTCAATTTTGGATCGCGATCGTTTTTATTGGATTGTAATCAACGTGATTACCGATCATCACACTGGTGTAGCTCGTGCGGTTGCTTGGTGGGGTGTGTTGTAATTTGCATTTTGAGAGGGCTATCCGGTATAAGGTTGGCCTCTGCTACGTGAAGACTGAACAGAAGTCTTTCGGTCAGGTGTCGGTAAAGAAGTGTCGTGCGCTGGGAAAGGTACATAATCGTTTGTGTCGGGCACCATGTAGGCAATAAGTGCGGTGTACATTTGCAGCTCTGATTGAGAATCGATGTTTTCTCTGGTTGAAGAATTGTTTGCACAACGCGCGCCGTTGGTTGGAAAGTGAACCTTAGCGATAATTTATGTGCATAGATTGTAAAGCAGATGGGACAAGCGGCGTGGCACTGTTCGGCGTCGTTGGAGTGTGTCGCCGTACAAAAGTTCCATTAATAGGTGTAATTATTTGTTTGCCATTCATCGGTGCAGCGAAACGTGGAAAAATTAGTACATTTCATGGAATCCGATTGACCTATCTTCAAATGATACGATTTTTTTTCTCGTTTTTCACTAACCGACGAACAGCGCCGTGAGACGTAAACTAAAATTAAACCGATTATGGCAGCGTGAACATAAATGAAGTGAAACATTTGGCGCAACTGGAAGCATAGAATACCTCACTCGAGCGATTCTTGAAGCTTCGAGTGTCTCAGTAACTTAGCTTTTGTGTTATTTTTTTTTCATTCCGTTTCGTTAGCATGTCCCATTTTTGTTATGATTTTGGTTGTTGTTTTCATTGCAGTGATTCATTTAGCTATACATACAGTGTTGTGTGTTTACTTGTGATTGCTTGAGGTGTTTAAACATAAAAACCGCTGACTCTGCTGCTGGAAGCAGGTGATCCTGATCTGTTGAGCTGTTATCGCAACGTCGACGCTGTTCTGAAACGCGAATAGCATATACAGGTATGTGTACCTGATTTATTTTTGGGCGGCTGAAACTAAAATGTACCTTCAGCCATTTATGGTGAATATATGATCTTACCCCATTGACTACTCGCGAATGTCGTTTTCCGCTCTGTTTGCACATCGCTTCACCTAATAAAGGATTTTTAGCTTCGCAGATCATAATTTTTGCTGAGGCACGACAAAGTCGTAAATAGTGTTATTGAATGGAGCGAAACATGGGTGACTTGTTGGCTGGTTGGTTGACACGGTGATTTCCAGCCGGCAATAACATTCTGCCGACCAAATGTCACGTGCGGTGACGAACGACGGTAACGATCATCGCTCGATTTTTGTTGTGCTCCACGAGGAATTGATGAGTGATGATAGGACATTGGATTGACATCGTGGTAGTTGGCATTTGAATTATAATCTACAATTTTATACGGTACTGAATTTATTCGAGAAGTGACGACAGGGCAGAGCATCCGGTATTGTGTTGCTGGGGGCTTATTCACTGTCACTATTCTCATTGTTATCCGATGCATTTTGCGCCTTTTCATGAACTTGGAGTGTTTTATTGGACTACATAAAAAATGAACGACAGATATTAGTCAGATGCGGAATTCCAAGTTTTCTCTCTCGTATGTCTAAGCGATGTCGAATATGGATTGAACCATCCTTGGAAATCCTGGAATGATTCCCAGTTCGATAAAAACATGTCATTTTTGCGTTTTTAGGCACGTAAAGACTGTATTCGAAGAAATTTGGACATACGCAATTGTTCAGTAACTTTTTAGCGTATTGAATTATTGAAATTTTAACTTGAATGTATTTCATTGTGTTGTGTCAATTGTGTAATGAGTTTCGTGAAAATCGGTCGAGTGATTTCAGTGATGGCTTCGAATGAAGAAATAGTGCGCCAACAAATTTTGGGCACTCACTTCGAAAACCCAATCGCTTCTCATCGATGGATCGGAAAACAGCTCGGAATGGCACATTCAACCGTATCTCATGTGATCATAACGTTCAGGATCGTAAGACAACCAAGCGGAAAAATGGTAGTGGCAAAAACCGTGGCACATCAAATCCGGAGAAGGCCAGGATGGTATAGCAACCAATTTAAGCGTTATCCCAACATTTCGATCAGGGATGTTGCGAAAAAGGCGAAAGTTTCAGTTTGTTTTGTGCAGAAAACAATGAAACGTTCTGGATTACGTGTGTACAAGGTCCAGAAGGCACCGAACCGGAGCGATAAACAGAACTCGGTGGCCAAAACTCGTGCAAGAAAACTGTACAGGGAGTGGCTCACAAAACCGTTCTGCATTGTGATGGACGATGAGACCTACATTAAAGCCGACACCAAACAAATGCCAGGACAGGAACACTACGTCGCCACCTCTAAGTTGGCCGTTCCGGAAAGTGTACGGAAGAAGAAACTGTCGAAATTCGCCAAAAAATTCCTTGTCTGGCAAGCGATCTGCGGATGTGGCAAAATGAGTCAGCCCTTCATCACCTTTGGGACCGTCAATGGACAAATCTACAAGGACGAATGCCTCCAAAAACGACTTCTGCCCTTCTTGAAATCTCACGATGGCTCGACACTGTTTTGGCCGGATTTGGCATCTTGCCACTATGTCCGGCCCGTCTTAGAGTGGTATAAAGATAATGTAAGTTGAAAAATGTAGTTTTTGTACAAAAAGACGTCAACCCTCCAAACACTCCGGAACTTCGCCCAATTGAAAATTTTTGGGGCAATCATGAAAGCAAAACTTAACCATTTAGTAGTACTTTATTTCCACAAAGTTTGAAAAGAATCGGGCGCAAGGAAAAGCCCCTTGGTGACCTATTTTGTGTGTCCAAATTTCATCGAATACAGTCTTTACATGGAATGCTAGATATTTGGCAAAATTCATGGGATATTTCATTTGAATTTAAGCCACATAATACCTTAATCAGCTCTTGCTTTAGCTTGCAATCAAACGAGAGGAACTTAAATGCGTCTGATAAAATTCATAATTGCTGTCCGTGTTTTGAATCTATTTGGTTGTGCACGAGTTTGATGTTACGTTTTCCGAAGATGTGCGGAGAATAATCATTCATTGATTTGGAGTCACTTTTCGACGTGATTTTTAGGGTTTCTGGTTCTAACGGGATTTGCTGATAAATGATACACTAAGAAAAAAAAACATTCAGAAATAACATCACACCGAAAAATCCGAATGGTATTTGCGTACTTCATGTTAAACAAAGTTCTTACACAAAAACTCAAATTTTCTGAATGTTTTAATCATAAGTATAATTTTAAACACATTCTGTACTACATTCGATTATAAATGATGAAATCATACTGAACGTTTGAAAATAGTATTACTATTCATATGTACTAGGTTGCCAATCAGAAGCAAAATTTCGAATTTCATAAAATAGTAGTGCATAAAAGTTTGGTCTCCCCGAAAAAAACCCCACGTAAAATTTGATCTCAATCGGATTTCGTTAAGTGGACCCCCAAAACAGTCAAAGATTGACTTTTTCCCAGGTGTTGGAAATTTCCGATATCGAATTTTTTTATGCCAAATGTTTTAAAAATGAGATCTGGAGTTATCTCGAAAAATGTTATTTTTTTATAAGAAAAATCGACTTTTTGGGACTCAAGTCAATTGTTATGTTGAGGAAGTGAATTGAATTTGACTTGAGAGATTTTAATTCAACTGTTGAGAATTTCATGGCAATAGTATTGAAACATATCCTTAACCATAGTTGGCAGCTTCTAGTATATTATATGAGATATTTCATTAGGGTAGTTCACTTATTTTCCAGGACTATCTCTTTGTTGAAAAATATTTTTAAAAAAATATTAAAAAAATAGAATTAAAATGGAATATTGATGATATTCATATTGCAACATGCCTTACATAATCGTAAGTCAATGTCTTCATTTAATATGTGATATTTCATGACGGTGGATCACTTGTTTTCCATAAGGATGATCCTTTTTGTAAAAATTTAAAAAACGCATCCAAAAATATCAGAATTTGATTGGCATATGGGTAATTCCAGCCGAAGTGTCCACACCATATGTACACGACCTTCACGGATTTCGTCCAAATTTCGAGGAATGATTCATTTTGCAATTATATGTAAAATTACAAATTTTTGTGTCGATCGGATCACCCCTCGGTTATTGGGGCCTCCCCCTTTTTTTAAGTTTTTGTAAAAATGCTCATTTTGTTTTACTTATATCTCCGTAACTATTATGCTAAAAGACAAACTAATAACTGTTATTTAAAGGAAATTGTTCAAAAAACTCATAAAAAATATTATTTTTTGGCAGCAGTGTTGCCAAACATGTTAATTTTTCTTTTTAAAATTTAAATTGCAATTTTCGCTCAATGTAGATATTTTGATTTTAAATATGACCACGTCAACGTGTTCCTCACACTATTTTACATAAAAAACACTAAAAATCTCAGGGTATTTTGAGCCGTTCCTGAGATACAGCGTTTTGAAACAAAGAACTTCTTGTTTTCTAGTTTTTATACAATATTATATTTCTCCTTCCTGTATTTCCCCGTAACTAGCATGGCTAGAAACAATCTACTGGTTGGTAATTGATCAAAAAAATCATAAAAAATATAATTTCTTGGTGGAAGCGTTGCCAAATATGCATTTTTTTCATTTTATAATAAAATTACAATCTTCGCTCAATGTAGATATTTTAATTTAAAAAATGACCACGCCATCGTGCTCTTCACACTTTTTTACATAAAAACCCTAAGAATTCTATGTACACTTAGTAGCAAAAAAAGCCTAAAAAAAGATCTTGTTTAGTCGTATTTTGAAGACAACGACATCAACGAGGTCCAATACAAACATTGGTCTCAGCAAGAGAGATGCAGCCTAAACAACCTTGTTTCGGAGGTTGAACCATTTGTAGAATCGTTTTTTGATGCTATTTCTGGCGTTCGTAACCATGACTACATAGCTAAAAAGCAAACGGAGTTCTTCAAGTCAAAGCGCGACAATCTCTGTGAGGGTGAGATTATAGTAGTAGCTGATTTCTCAGAAAATTATTCTTTTGTTTATCAAATCAGTGTTCAATCCGTTCACTACAACAACAGTCAGGTTTAGATACATCCATTTGCAGCATATGTGTTACGGGAAGGAGTTGTCGTGCCTCTTAATTTTGTCATAATTTCAGATTCCTTAGAGCACAACACCACCACATTCCACGTATTTCAGCGACACTTCATTCAGTTTGTGAAGAGCAAGATGACTAATCTAACGAAAATTATATATTTTTCCGATGGTGCGGGATCGCAGTATAAAAATCGTTTCAACATCATCAACCTGTTCTTCCACGAGCAAGATTTTGGAGTTCCCGCTGAGTGGCACTACTTAACTACAGCACACGGTAAAGGTCTGAGCGATGGATTAGGAGGGACACTTAAAAGATTGGCAACGTGGACAAGTTTGCAGGGCGTAACCATTCAAACACCAAAGCAACTGTATGATTGGGCGTTAGACCACTGCAAGCTGAATGTTAAATTTGTGTCGGCTGCAGAATACCATGAAGAAAAGGAGATACTGAAAAACCGTTTCGAATCAGCAGCATCCATTGCTGGTGGTATCCGGTCCATGCATACCGCAGTTCCTTCAGGTATCGATTCTATGCTCATGAAAACGGTTTCCAGTTCAACAACAAGTTCCAGGTTCAAAATAGTATTGACAAAAGGCACACAAAAGGAATAAGATGGCGCTGTTGTTGTTCAAATAAACACAATAATAAATTTAAAAAAGAAGATTAATAGCACATTTGGCAACAATGCCGTCAAGAAAATTATTTTTTATGGTTTTCTTGAACAATTACCTTCAAATAGCATCCAGTATCCACTACATGGATATACATGATATACACTCAGTAGCAAAGAAAAAGCCGTGCAAAATTTTGCTTCCAGAAAACGCCGTGTTGGTCCATGTGGCCAAAATTGTATGTTCTTAAGGTTTATAAATTTGAGTTTTCATAATGACTTTTTTCACTTATGTTAAGAAAACTTCAAATTTATAAACGTTATCAATTTTGGTCACATAAGGTCTGTACATTGGTAATAGTGTTGTAAAATTTTCATCCAAAAATATTGCCAAAGTAACAAAAAAGTATTACCACAAAAGTTCAACTCAGTGGACGCTGTGGTTCTACGCCCCAACAAAAACAAAAACAAAAAAGTAAAAGGCGTTTTTTGGAAGCAAAATTTTGTTCGGCTTTTTTTGCTACTAAGTGTACATAGAATTTTTAGGGTTTTTATGTAAAAAAGTGTGAAGAGCACGATAGCGTGGTCATTTTTTAAATTAAAATACCTACATTGAGCGAAAATTGTAATTTTATTATAAAATGAAAAAATGCATATTTGGCAGCGCTTCCACCAAGAAATTATATTTTTTATGATTTTTTTGATCAATTACCAACCAGTAGATTGTTTCTAGCCATGCTAGTTACGGGGAAATACAGGAAGGAGAAATATAATATTGTATAAAAACTAGAAAACAAGAAGTTCTTTGTTTCAAAACGCTGTATCTCAGGAACGGCTCAAAATACCCTGAGATTTTTAGTGTTTTTTATGTAAAATAGTGTGAGAAACACGTTGACGTGGTCATATTTAAAATCAAAATATCTACATTGAGCGAAAATTACAATTTAAATTTTAAAAAGAAAAATTAACATGTTTGGCAACACTATTTTTTATGAGTTTTTTGAACAATTTCCTTTAAATAACAGTTATTAGTTTGTCTTTTAGCATAATAGTTACGGAGATATAAATAAAACAAAATGAGCATTTTTACAGAAACTTAAAAAAAGGGGGAGGCCCCAATAACCGAGGGGTGATGTGATCGACACAAAAATTTGTAGTTTTACATATAATTGCAAAATGAATCATTCCTCAAAATTTTGATGAAATCCGTGAAGGTCATGTCCACATTTTAACTTTTTCTCGGACACTTCGGATGGAATGACCCATATTGAATACAATAGTGTTGTAACACCTCTTCTCATCATTGTAGGCCATTTTTTACATTTTATTCGTTATGTTTAATTAGGTTGGCTCAATTATTTCGGCTTTATGTCGAATGATTTTTTTTTAAATTATTAAGATTGAGAATTTCAATGTTATTTTGATGTCCAACGTATTTGAATATTCCCCGTATCATCATAGCCCATTCATAGATACAAATTCTGAATTCAACACATTAATTAAAAATATCAACGTTTAGTTTTGGACCTGTTGGATTATTATCATTATTTTATTTAAGAGGTTTTAAACTATAAGTAAATCATTCGTCTCAAGCAATAGCAATATTATTTGCATGCTTTTATGCAATAATAAAAGTTTTATTGATTCAACACAAGAATGTGATCAAGCATGGGAAAATTAATTCACTCCTCTCAGAACCTCCGGTATAAAATTGCTACCCTCGGTTGTAGTGATCCTCAGAGTACAGAGATATGCGGAAGCGGCCATGTTGAGCCAATCGAGCAGCGAGAACTGTCAAAATCTGAGCCAAACGAGCATGTTTACTGTTTGCTGAAATGTTTCAATTGCTAGGTATTGAAATGGAGTTAAAATAAATAGTTTATATTTAATATGCTTCAAAAATAAAAATTAATCATTCGTATTCTGCAGAGCTCGTGGTGTAATAATAACATAATATTTTATTATTATCTGTGTTCGACAATGTTGCTTGTGTTGCTGAGATGAAAGTTTGTCGGAATTTGTACAGAAGGTTATTTTTCATTTTTGGCAATTAATTTCACTGGTGTCGTCTTGAATAGAGAATTCTACTCCAGTGTCTAATTCTGTCTGTTTGTTTGGTTCGCAGATTCCCTCAAAGCCTATTCTATTTTTATCGGTGTTCGGCATTCTTGGGAAATCGGAAAAAGCTTATGTTGACACAATCCGATGATTTTCCACGTCGGCGGTTTTTGCAAAATTTTGCAATACACTTTATAGATGATGGTTTTTTTTAAATATATAATAAACAAATTATTTGTACGTAATAAATAAAAACAATGGAAGCTCACAACGACGAAGTCACGCACAAAGCTGTAACATTTTACTCTGCAGAAGTGTTAGCAGATTTTGTTAACAAAACGAACACCGTTGCCAAACCAACGGATTGAATTTCCGCATATCTCTGTACTCTGAGGATCACTACTCGGTTGCTAATAGAATAGCGAAGAGAGTGATGTTTCCTATCAAATGATTCCACGCGAATCCTCGAAAACGAAAACTGTAGAAAGAATAAAGGAGGAAAACTGAATCATGCGAAACAAATTTTCTTCTTTACGGTATACCTAAATGAATGCGTTGCCTCTGATCGCAAGCGATTTGAATACACTGAACGAGATTAATTAGACTCAGTGAATGCAATCAGCAGGAATGATCTTCGCAGAGATACGGCTTAATGTGACGCTTTTTGTTTATATGTTGCCTTTGATGATCATTGAATCATCATTTAAATGTTAAATTATGTTTAAAGTATTATTTGAAGAAATGAGTGTAATTCAATCTATCTTGCTCATCTGAATCAAACTGAATGCAATCGTTAATGATTCAGCGGGTAAAAAATAGGCACTGAGAATTCAGCAAGGTCAGTATCGGGTGAAAAAGGGAAATGCTCATGTTGGTACGTCAACTTTGACGCCAGCTGTAGTCCAAACCACTGTATGAAAACAGTTCAAATTTTGTCCACATTATATTCTGTATTTTCATAAAGTATGGAGAAATTTTGAATAAACTACCTAAATTTTTCACAGAAGTACGGATTTTTGAAATTGCTATTTCCAAAAATGACTTTTTTCACATATTTTATGATAACTCAAAGTTCATAGATTTTATCAACATGAAATTTTGGTCAAATAAGGTCTATACATTGGTTATCAAATTGTCAAATTTTCAGCCAAAAATATTGATAATTGACAAAGTAACAGAAAGCTGAACAACGCGGTTTTTGGAAGCAAATTTTTTCTCGGCTGTTTTTTTGCTACTGAGTGTAGGAGCAATAAGGCAAGTAACGAAAAGGAGTGGAAAGGTATTTTGATACATTTTGTACATTTGGTACATTACATCTCATATATTTCCTAAATTACATCTGATTTTTTTTGGACTTTTATACATTGTTCAATACTCTTCAACCAACTGCAAAACGTACTGTTTCTGATCTACATCCGTTGACAATTTCGAAT
>JASCZW010017342.1:0-17191 GCA_034211315.2 Aedes japonicus | reverse complement strand
CGAACTTCATCGATGTTGGATTGGATCCAGAGCGGATTCAGATCCGACCCGATTGAATAAAAAAACGTTTTGAAAGCTGTTAGGGAGGACCTAGGGCGAACCCAGTTTCGCACTGGCAATAACCGAAAACGACATATGTCTTTTCAAGCAACTTTGCATACTTTGACCCTTAACAAATCTAAATTGTCTACTAAGTCGAGTTATTAGTACGAGACAAAAAAGAAGTCTGCACATTGTAGACGAAAAACGCGTATCTGTCAATATAAGCAAAGGTGGTTGGAATTAAATGGGAAATACTAATTTTTCTTATAATTCATAGTTACAGGTATTTCAATTAACAGCTCAAACCCTCTAGTATTCACATTTTATTGTTTTATCAGTTGAAGATTTGAGAAAAAAAAAGAAAATGAACTTTTCCGAGAAAGGTCATTCCGGGAAATGAACTTCCGGAAACTGAAATTCCGGGAAATGACGTACAATCAGTCTAGATAAATCTTGAAAATAAAGTATGCAAAGTTGATTGAAAAGACATAGTCTACACACCCACAAAGTTTTATTGGATTCTGAGAGGGTGCTGCCAAACACTGGATGAGTGGCGTGGAATTCGTCGGAGAAAGTATTGATAGTTCCGTTTAGCGTAACGGCAGGCTTTTAAATTGAAAGATACAAGTTGAAAACGAGCGGAGGGCATTTGAACGGTAGTATGCGATCGGACACATAATCTTTTACCAAGCTACCCCAGTTGCAATGCAAGGGGGAGGATAACCCCTGACTGGTAAAAGAGTATGCAACCGATCGTGCTCTTATAGTACCTATTGCTTTTATCTGATTTTAGCGATTTGTTTGTTTCCCTCTCCCAATGCCAAACATGGGTGAGAAATCTCCTGCTGTTGGGTTTATTTTTGGCATGCACCGACTTTTTCACACGCTCGTTTTCAACTTGTATCTTTCAATTTCAAACCCTGCCGTTACGCTAAATGGAACTATCTATACTTTCTCTTCATTTCTCTTCGTTCTAACAATAAATTACTGTCCACTGCTAGAGCCTCTATATTGATGGTAAATGTATATCTGCTTTTGACAAATTTTATCAATCATTGTCCTGCCTACCTCATATAGCGGGATTGACCCACATTTTTCTTATACTTTATCCTCATTCTGTTAAGGAAGTATTATTGAAGTATTCAGCTGATGTGCTGATATATTAATTTTAAATCTTTCTATTCAATGTTCAGACCACCGTGCTCTAACGGGTCAACGAATACTCTCTTATCGTACCTTTCTCTAACTCTAAAAAACGGACTACAATATACAGTGACGGACAATATAATGAGCACGATTTTCATACAAAATGGTCATGTTTGGAAGCTTGTCTTTCATTTTCATGTGAACTAATTGAGCTGAAATTTTGGGTATAGGCGTCACCACATAATACATTACAGACACCGCTTACGACAAATCAATAAGACCACCTTTTGATTGGACCATGTGGATGAATTTGAATTATGAATTACATCCTAAATCAAAATTCAGATCCTCAAATTTAATTTAATGTTTTTCAAATTACTTATGATAGGCATCAAAAGTGGTGGTGGTCTTATTGTTTCGTCGTTAGCGGTGTCCGTAAATTTTAAAGTAATGAATAAAAAGTTATGGATGTGCTGATCGCAGCAAGCCGTGCTTTGAAGCTGACGTGTTTTGTTTTTGCTGCGTACTTTCCGCTAAAATAAAAATTCAAAATTATTCGTTCAACCAGAATTAAAAGTTGAAATTAAGAAATATTAAACCGTTATACGTAAAGCGTTATGAATTTAATCGATTCCCACTAAGAGTGTGTTATGATCGTGATTCAGAGAGATTGTGCGTCAGTAAGTTTCTCTCATTCCTTGTTTTGAGTGCTTCGCCCCGCACCCAGACGAGCTTTTTTGGATAAGGATCTTGGTGAAGTCGTTTTAAGTCATATATTAGCCAGGATCAAGAAAGTAAATTTCTGATTCTTGTTCGACGGGATTTTATACTTTCCTCGTTTCTCTACGGGTGCACCATCTTTAGGCACTTGTTCGAAGTATCAGTAGATCATTGTGCTAAAGATGCGAGATCGCGGCGCCTTTCATCCACAGTTTTGCAAAAGGGTTATCGGTCGGATAACCTTTTTCCGCAGTCAGTAATTCGACTTAGTTCTAAACCATTTCTCTATTGGCCAATAACGAATCACGGCTTATACGTTTTCTAAATTTTCACTCAAAAAATCGACAATTCTAGACAAAATCGTCAAAACGTCGAAAGTAACAATTCAAGCAAAACAATGCATTAGGACCTAAGTAACATTGAGAGACTCTCTTTGTCGACTTTCTCTTTGCGTTCCTACGACTATGTAAAAACATGTTTCACTATTTTCAACATACAGTACGGTAGTATAAAGTGTGGTAAAGGATCCAATACGTTGAAAACATCAGCAAATCGTTTAATAGACAAGCTATTAAGCAAAGAGAAAGTCGACGAAGAGAATCTCTCAATGTTACTTAGGACCTAATGCATTGTTCAGCTTGAATTGTAAACAATGACTTAAAACGTCAATTTCCTGGAAATGACAGGTTGCTAACATATATATCCACTAGGGTGGCTCACCGCTCATCCACTAGGGTGGCTCACCGACGTAATTTGCGTCAGGAAGCAGTGTTGTATTTTTAATAATATCTAAGCTTTTTTTGGCTCTCCATCAAATATAAAAAAACTTATACTGCCTTTCTACGCATAATTGTCCCACGTGATGTTACTATCCACAAAATAATCAAAACTTAGGTCAATTTGTGCCACGATTATTAGACATACTTCGTTAGACAAGATTTTCAGTAGTTTTATGGAACAAAATGAATTCTGGTATGTCCTATTTATAGTTCATGACGAAATATATGATTGGAAGGAGTTTTCCAGCCACTAATAATGTTCCCTGATGTCATCACGTTTTCCGTGGGACAAATTGATCTGAGTTTTGGCTGTTTTGTGGAAAGTAACATGGGACAATTATAAGTAGAACGGCAGTATAGCAAGATACATGAATGTGGGAAACATATATGATAGAAACTTTTCATTAGTTGTTCAACCTCGTTCGTAAAAGAGAGGCAAAGTTGGGGTGCACTTAGTATTTTCTTATTTTTAGTAGTTCGTGTTTGTTTTGCCCCCCCTCACCACGATGAATCTTATCGTCGCCCAATGGTCACCAAGACGATCGAACACTAAAAGCAAACCCTGCATAACACAAAAGTACTGGCGACAACTCTCTGGTGAGACAAGAATAACTCCCTCCCAAGCTCCTCACCTGATCCTTCCCTGAAAAATATTACCCTTAACCTCGAGAAAACCGCGAGTAATCGGTCCATTCCTACTAGACGTAGTATTAAGTTATTTTTGTTAAACCACAGACAATGATTTCTTTCGTAAAGCTAACGCAATTGAGCCTTCCAAATAAACGAACTGGTTAAAAAAACACAGAAATTATTTCAATCTGTAACTTTACTTCCATCGATATTATTGAGGGGGGAGGAATCAGTATGTACCTCTTCTTCAATTACAAAAAATAAATTGAGCAAATGCTTTTGAATAGCTCATCCGAACGTACCAACTCCATTAGATGAGAAACTCCGAAGTTGGGGGTGGAGAGAATATAGTATGCCCCCTCCCTTTAACAACTGGGCATATGAGATAGAGCAAATGTTTTTAAATAACATATCTAAATAAACCAATTCGACAAGATACGAAACACTAAAGTTATTTCAGTTTGAAACAGTAATTCCATTACTATGAATTGAGGGAGAGGGGGCGGGTTGGCATGGTGGGAGGGCATCTCCAAATACACCCATAAAGTTGTGCAAATGTTTATGAGTAGTTCATCTGAACATTCCAAATCGATAAGACAAGAAACGCCAAAGTTATTGCGGATTGAAATCTGGCTTCCATTGATACACCGGCAGTGTTGGCAGAAATAATCATTTTTAGCAATTAATTCGAACCATCGATCTTTGAACACCTATAACTTTTAAAAGGAACGTTTTAGCGCCGCACATCTTTCAAAGGTTTCATGCTAAACTGAGGTCTCTAGTAATGAAAATTCAAAAAAGTATGTTTTCCCATACTAATTTCCATACAAATTTCAAACGCAATGCGGGAAGCAGGGCTACAACCAATCGTCCCCAAATTTTACACGGTTGTTTGGGACCCCAAATGGATCCAAAAAAGAGCTGTTCTGAAAAAATGATCATGTTGAGCCACCCTAATATCCACTACTGACGGGAAGGTACTAACTCCCTGTATCTGTTTCTGGTGCTATTTTGTTTGTGGAAGCAAGCAGATCTCAGAAAAATACGCTAGAAGTCATTGTTTACAAATGTTACTCTCGACCTTTTGACTATTTTGTCTAGAATTACTTTGGTTCATCCATTCTATGGACGAATCCAGGCAACGCAAAAGTGAGGTTAAACGTCGTAGATGTCGCTTTTTCGAGCTGTTTAACCAAAATAATTGGCGATAAAAAGAAAGAAAATCAACGATAATAACCAATTCCATACAGTTTGAAACATAGCTAGAAAGTTATTATCAATTTCAGTTTTAGATGCTACGATGTTAAACCTCACTTCAAAAAATAAACCCGTATCGAAAAGTCTCCCATATCCCACCGCAAAACCATACACACACATTTCGCAGATAGTTACCAGTCCCCGCTGTTCAAGCGAAACCCAATCCAACAAGCACGATAATTACCTCCGTAACCATGCCAAAATCATCGCCATCGCCTTCCTTAGCCGTTGGGAGACCTGCAATTGGAAACCAAACATGTTTACCATTAGCATCAGGAGTTACTTCGAACACTTCGCAAAACAAACAAAAATCTCACCTCCACTCAAGTCGATCGGTGGCTGTCGACTCAGGTCACACTCGTTGGCAAATGGGAGCTTCTAAGAAGATATGGAACAGAAAAAATAACAAAATCCCCACGTAAAAAGAGGGGAAAAGAAGAAGAAGAAAAGCACACATTAGAACACATAAAGCCACACGCAGAGCGCTTACATTCATAAGCTGCTGTTCGACAGAATGAATATTGCTTGCCACCTTGAGTACGCTGGCCAGATGCTTTTCGAACTTCTCCTCCTGCAGTCGCATCTCGGTCAGTTTGGTTTGCTTCTCCTCCATTTCGTGCTGTTTGAGCTTCTGGAGATTCTGCAGTTGTTTGAGCACGTTCGGATCGGAAAGAATCTGGGCAATGTTGTTTCCATCGGGCACCGACGTCGATGGAACCGACGGTGAGTTTTTGTCGTCATCCTCTTCGCTGCCATAGTCAAAGTCGAGCAGCTTTTTGTTGAATTTGACCTGATCTTTGCCGGAGCCATGCGCATCGCTACCACTAGTTTGACGCATCAGCAGTTGCTGGAACTGCTGCAACTGTCGGATGGTGGTCGGATCCAGTCCCTTCTACGGACAGATTTACATTGTTAATGGGTGGGAGGAAGAAATGAAATGATAATAGTTGTGGGACTTACCGCCTCCGATGCTTGCGCCGAACTTCCGTGGTCATCGTGGGACATCGGTCCCGGCGAATCGTGCGACAAAGCGGAGGTGTTCATGCCATTGGAACCGCCGGAACCGTCAGCACCACCGGCACCAGCCGCAGCCTGCGCTGCGTTGTACTGCAGGTGCAGTGGATGTTCCGGATTGGCCAGATCGAACATCGGCTGAATGACCTCCGGCGCAAAGACCATGTTCTTCTGCCACAGGTTCAACACCCGGATGATTTTGCTCTGCGGGGTAGATGGAATTCATTTCATTAGGCTTTAGTGACTATAAAAATGTAAACAGGAACAGATATTAATTGAGCCAGTGGTTGCACGAATGCAATGATATGATATAGTGAATCATCAAAATGTATTGAGAAAGACGACTGTTTCAGTTTTTATCGCTAGGTTTCCCATCGAAGTAATCTCTTGTAACGTGCGTGGTTTTTAGCTGTCATTGTTGTTTTCGCTCGTTTTCTAAAAAAATGCAGGGGAAGTCTCTGGAGAGTTAGGCTGGCAAGAACGCTCACTGGAATCCTTTTATTAGGAGCTATAAAAGGCAAGAGCATCATTTGCAGGGTGACCACTTAATTTTTATTTTCAAATTCCCGGTTTTTTCCCGGTTTTCCCGGCCAAATGTTAAAAATTTCCCGGGTTAAGGTAGCAATGAACTAGAATTACGAATAGAAAACCATTACTCTAAGCAAACAATTTTGAACATTTGAGTTACAAAGCTTAATAAAATGTAATTTTCAGCACAAGCGTTGTTTATAATATAAAAATGACTAAATTTTAGGATCCAACTATTTACAAATTCTGCTTTCAGGTTTAGACCCATGAAGCTAAAGAATATAATTTACACTGACCCTAGTTTCTAGTTTGAAAGTCAGTTTGTGTGTGTACCGCCAAATGATTTCTTTATCATTATTTTAAGAAACTTTGTTAAAATTTCCCAAAGATTCTATGAAAAGTTCTCAGCCATTACTTGAGAAATTCCTTCTGGCGTTTCTATAGGTATTCTTCAGAAGTTTGTAGCCATTCCTCCAGCGATTCTTTCAGCAGTTTCTTCTGGCAGTTCATTGACTGTTCTGTTAAACTTTCTTGTGATGACATTTATGGTGGAATCCCTGAACTTATGAAGTTTTGTGATTGTAAAGGAATCCCTGGAAGACACCTGAACGAACTAAAAACTGTAAGGTAATTGCTCAAAAAATTCTTGGAAGAACCCTGATTTATTGAAGAAATTTAAGAAATTTTGTTTGCACGAGTTTCATAATCTCGTGTATTCAAATCTTCACGTTAAATATTCTGTAAGGGGTTTTGTAGAATTATTTAGAAGTTTTGTCTAGAATGTTTGCAAGGATTCTTAGATATAAATCTCTAAACATTTCTTCAAGTATTCTGTAGCAGTTTTTTTAAGTTCCTTAATCGATTGCTCCACAAAATTCGACAGAGTTTCCTACAAGGATTTCTATAAAAATATTGTTCTTTTAATTTAGAAATATCTTCCTGCATTCATGCCGAATAGAAGAATGTTCTCGATATTTATTTTTGTTATTCGAAGCATAATATTTTGCAAGTGATTTTTGGTTATCTTTAATATCATATTACCGTGTGAAAACCTATATATCGACCTATATATCGACTTCATAAGGGCCAATGTTGCAAACGTAAACAATGGCTTCTTCCGCAAATTTCTTGAAAATGCAAACTCACTCAAGTAAACTACAACTTCTATTCTAAAGGGAACTCCGCTTCTGTACAATCATCGTGGTAATTCCCTATGATTAAGTTATCATTCTCGAGAAATTTGCGGTAGAAGCCATTGTTTATGATTTCCGTCAAAAAGCTGCTGAAACGTGTCAGTTCTCATTTGATAATTATCAAATGTACTTGCCATTTTTTGGTTCTTTGTGTAAGCTATACATGCAAGAAGCTGCCACTGGAACAGTTGATGCAAGATATTTATAGTTATTTATCATGCAGCCTCAAATGATCCAAGGAATTCCAGATGATACAAAATATCTTGGATTTGAAGCATCGTTCAGCATCGATCTGCCACCAAATGCACAGATAAAAAGAAACATTGAATTTTCTGCGTTTTCTAATGCACATAAAGGGAATGCTAGATTTACTAGAAAATACTGGGATATTTAATGAAAAATTAAGCCAGATAACGCCTGAATGTAGCTCTTGTATGAAAGATATCAAATATTGTTGTATGTTTCATGAAAAGTTGCAAACAATTTCGTTGTTTACGCCTCCTCTAGCTTGGATTTAAACGAGGGGATATTTTACACGCTTGTTAAAATTAATATATTTTTTCTGTGTGGCTATCGTTCTAATCAGTTGTCAACAGGAACTGCATCGTGTATTAAACCCAAGAAGCTGTACACTTTGAAGAAGTTCAACTCAATTTCCAAGCAATATCCGTACTTTTACGAAAAATATGAGATACAGGCCATCGAAGATAATGACTTGGAAACTTGTTGGAGAAAACTGCTGTGTTTCAAACAAGCGAACTTTCGAACTTTCTACAATCTGAAAAGACCATCTAAATTCGAATGTTTGAAGCAAGGTTCTTGCCAAGATTTTCTGCTGTTAAACACAGATAAAAAAGATGTTCTGGTGAAAATTAAAGATGGGAACGAAAAATATTGTGGCAACTCTGGTCGCTACAAACTTACAAGAATGATCCACACGCAAAAAAACCACAGTAGAAACTACCATTTCGAGGGTCAAATTGAGCGCAAACACCAACAATTTTCACCTGACTATAAATGCGTTTGATTTTACCATGCCTGCGATTGAAGTCAACCATAGTAGAGTTGGTATCAACATAAGGACTGTCAAATATACCACAAACGTTGAAGGTTTGAAGATGAACGTAGTAAATTTGACTAAAATTTCATGGTAGTTTTAAAGATAGGCGTAGTCGGGTAAAATAGTAGTTTCTACTACAAGATTTTTTTCTGTGCAGGATATTTATAGAAGGTAATTCAATTGACACACTCTAAAATTTCACAGATAGTTATAGATGAACACGCTAAGAAAGGAATACCTAGAGCTCGATGATAATAACACACAATCTACATTATGAACAATCATGTGAACATAAATTCCCGGTTTTTTCCCGGTTTCTCCCGGTTTTTTAGAATTCCCGGTTAATTCCCGGTTTTCCCGGTTCTGTGGCCACCCTGCATTTGACACTCGATAGTAAAGCAGTTGACTTGAGTCGTTTGCAAGTTTGATGTTGTTTAGATAACGTGTAAGTAACCTGTTGAAGAAGTAAGAGACTATCCTATTCTATCTTAAGTCAGGAGTTGGCGCGGCATTGCGAATTTGTTTGCTTAGTTTTGAAAACTACATTAGAAACAAGTGTATGCGAGACCGGTGTGTAGAGAGTATAGCATGTATTATGTATTACGTGCTTCTCCACAGAAAATACTGTCATATTTTAAGAAGTTTATTTTACATTCAACTAATCATGTTTTTTTGTGTTGCATGAAGCACGTAATCAATTATAATGTTTGAAATTGTAAATATCCTACTTATCAACATGCAAACCTAGGAGTGGACAGCAATTTCTGCTAGAACCAAAGAAGGGAAGAGAAAGTATTGGATAGGTCCGTCAGAGCACGGCAGGTTGTGAAATTAAATAGAAGTAGTTGCAATGGAGCGTAGAACACGTTTGAAAGGCGGCATCCGATCAAGCAGAAAATCTCTTGCCTGCATGCTTCTTCTTCTTGCTTATTCGGCAAGTACAATCATACCCTATTGCCCAGGGATTCGAGAAATTTTCCTTTACGAAAAATTCCTAGATCAGACCGACAAATCGAACCCAGCCACCTCCAGCATGGTTTGGTTTGTAGCTGCGCCTTTACCAACTGAACTAAGGGAGGCAGCTTTCAAACATGCCCTACGCTCAATTTCAACTATTTATATTCAATCTCACAACCTGCCGTGCTCTTACACCTAGCAATACTTTCTCTTCACATTTTGGGTTTTGGCAGAAATTGCTGTCCTTGTTGCATGTTGATAAGAAGGAAATTTCCAATTTCAAACATTATAAGTTTATTTGGTTCATCACTCTTCATTAACATCTTTAGTGGAATTTGATTTGAATGACTCTTCTGGTGTCCTTTGCCCTTGCGTTACGTGGTATTACAAAGTATGCGTTGCTAGGAGTAAAATTCTGTTCAGTTAGAATCCGGAATCACTTATTATATTGCAGCGGCACGGCATGGAAGTCGAGAGAGAAAAAATTCTGCACACCCACTTTGATAATCCAACGTGGTCCGCAATAAAAGTCGCAAAAACGTTGAAAATCACCAAATCAACCGTGTATGATGTGCTCAAACGTTTCAGGGAGCGAGAGAACGTGGATCGAGTGCCTCAAGGTAAGCGTCGTAGTGGAACATATGATCGCAAGCTGAACCAGAAGGTGTCGAGAACCGTCAGAGCAAACCCTGGACTATGAAATCGCACAAAAATCCGCTGCTGCTCGCAGTACCGTTCGAAGAATTCGTTTGCGAGTAGGATATTGTTCTTATCGAGCCAGCAAGCAATCAAACAGAAAGTTGAAGCAAAGTCTCGTCACCAAAACTCGAGCTCGAAAATTGTTCCAGCAGGTTTTGACGAAGTACCAAAGATGCCTGCTCATCAACGATGAAAACTTCGTCAAAATGGATTTCGGACAGCTACCGCGTACTACCTTTTACCTTTCAAAGGTCCAGTGGTACCGTTATTTTTTTTTTATTTGTTTATTTTCCGTCGGCCGCTTTCCTCACATGGTGATAATCACCGACGCCAGGGAGAGGACTCCACCACCTGGACCCTACCTAACGACTCAGGAATATGAGCCGGGACCAACGGCTTTATTTCCCTTCCGAAGGAAGAAGTGACCAGATTTTTTCGACTCAAAAAAACAACCGACATCGACTGGGATTGAACCCAGACCCACTGGGGTGCCAAAGTAGCAGTCACGCTTACCACTACATCACCGACGCCGGCTGGTACCGCGATAATAACGTAGATTTCATCGATAAAACAAATCCACCCAACTGCCCGCAGTTCTGCCCCATCGAGAGATTTTGGGCAATAATGAAGCGGAAGCTTAAGGAAAGTGGAAAAACGGATCGGAACGCGACTCAGATGACCAAAATGTGTCACAAATGTGCCAAGGAAGTTGACTCCGAAGGTGCGCAGCGTTTGGTGGGAGGAATAATGAAGAAAGTGCGAACTTTCATTAGAAACGAAGAGAAATGATTTGTATTGATATGTTTTCCTTAAAGTACAGTGAATTACCTTGAAGTATTAAACTTATTTGTACGTCAATCCGTTACGGAGATACAGATGATTTAATTATTCCGGATTCTAAATGGACATAGCTGTACCACAATGAGTAGTCATTGAACGTAAGATCAGTCTTGTGAATGTTGTACTGGTGAACGCAGGTAAAATATGAGCTCCGGTTTTTGGAGGGTGTGCACTATCGATTTGGCCGATGACGATGATCGGCGAAATCGCGACATTGTTGCAAAAATCCATATCACGGAACACCGCGGAGCCCCTTCGGCGGACATAACGTGCCCCGCAAGCTTGCACGTTACGTCTTCATCCGCCAGCACCGACCAAGTCGCACCTACGGAAGTTGCAGAAACGCCGGAGTATGTACTTTGTGCCAGTGATGCCGCGACTGGTGTGAAACTCAAACAAGGGTTGATCGAAACCTGTTTCCAGATATGACAGGTACGAAATAAAAATTAACACAAACAGCGCCACCTTGTGGTGAACAAGTGAAACAGTGGTCTTTCTTCATGATTTTTCCCATACTACGCTGTTTTGAGAAATTTCGCTCAAATTTCAACCAGAGGCAAGAAAATGGAAAACCTGAATGGCAAGAAAATCAAGTGAATCTGTGAATCCAGGATACTTAAAAAAAATACTAAATTCTGGACACTATAGTGTTCATGTTTTTATTAGCCATCCAATATATTAAATTATTTTTACTGTAACCATTCGGCTTCGTGGTCATACTATTACTCGCGTGAGTGCCACGAAGTAAGGGTTCAGTTCTCACTCCAGCTGGTGGAACTTTTCGCAGCATGTTTGCCCTATTGAGGAATCTTAGTGAAGCTGTGGTTAAAACGAGGTTAAACATCGGAGTTTGTAAAATTGCAATTGGTTATTACTTTCTGGCTATTTTTTTAACTAGATGGAATTTTATCATCAATTACTTTGCTTAGACAGCTCGAAAATCCGTTTATCACGAGCGCCATCTACGACGTTTAACCACACTTTTGCGTTACCTGGATTCCTCAACTGGTTTACTTAGCATTCGGAGCTGTCCGTTGTATAGTATTAAGTGCTCAACTGATTGTGTTATTTAAATTACAGCGACAGTAATAGCCAACTGAATATGTCAACGCAATTGTACGCAACTGTATATGCGGATTTCATGTCCCAAAAATTTGGAAAGGTCAACCGAAGACATATCGTCTAGACGACTATATTTGCGCACTGGAAACGAGGAGCTGATAGAACCAAAGGCATCAAACAACATCGAATCCAATCGTCACTATCGGATGGATCTGGACCATTCCGCGGATTTGATAAATGGGAAGTCCATTTAGATGAAATGACAGCAAGACAGTGTCGAGGGTTGATTCACAAGCGGTCGCAGGCAAAAATGAAGTTAATGAGGTTTGATCGGACGCTGATCAACAAGTCTCGAACGCGAGCCAGTTAATATTATTTGTACCCAAAGATACGCAGAACAATGACTATCATACTCTCGAAAATCTGTACTACGATGTTTCCAATGTTGTGAAAGAGTTATTATTGAAAGCGAATAGCGAAAGCGAGCCCGTATCTGAGTCGAGCAGTTGTGTCGTTCAACCAAAGCCAGCGTACAGGTTATCCACCTATTTGAAGTTACAAGAGGCTTAGGGTTATTTTTTCTTCTTCATTTTCATTTTAAGACTGTCTAGATCGTTTCCAACTGCCCTGTTGAAAAACCTTCATTGAGGGGTCCAAGTTAATTTGGCAGACGAAAAGTGAATAACTTAACGACGACCAAACCGGTCTGATTAACGTCAATCGACAACAATAATGGCTCCTGAACGCACGCTCCACAGTTTGCTATAACCCGTAAATGTTTAAGCTGTTTACGAACGAACACGAATTGTCAGCTACAAGAGCTGTGCCCTCCTCACCATTTGCAGTTATAGCAACACCGGTGTGAATTATGCGATTCGTTTCTAAGGGCGATCATAGCATTTTTGGGTAGCCACTAAATAAACAACACGAGTCAACTACATCGAAGCAACAGACAGTTGCATGTCAACAACAGTTTTTTTTGCATTCATTTCAATTCAAATCGACCTATCTGAATTTGTGAACCAAGAGGGGAAGTAAGATTCAAATGTTGAATTTGAATCTTACTTCTTACCCTCTCTTGAATCTTTCTTACCCTCTTTGTTTACAAAATCAGATATTTCGTTTTGAATAAGATCTTCATTCGAGAATTCTTCAATGAATAAAGACGTCAAATAAACTTCGACCTTTTTTCACTAGCCTGGTTCATCATTCCGCAGTCCGCCTTCCGAGAGGTTATGGGCCCAGACGGTGAACCACCCAGAGCTAGCGCAATATCATTGAAGTTCAATTGAAGAAGAAAACTAGAATCAAGATGAGCGATTGAATGGTTTATTTTCCGATGTCAGACGACTCGACTTTTGATTAGGTACTCGTGCTTCTAGGTGCGTTTCTGACCAAGAATTGGTCAACCACAAAAAAACCAGATCTACTCCTGAGGAAAGGGACGAGAAGAACGTACTAGCTGAGGCGACAATTGGTTTGGCCGTGGAAAACTATCAGCTTCTCCACATTAGGAAAGCTAAGCCAAGAGGAAGCCTGAGAGAATTTGGAAATTTCCATTTGAAGCGGACTCTCGTGCGATACGACGGTAGAATAATGGCGGCATATAGGCTTATATTTCATCGCGAAACTCATCATGGCAGAAGCAAAGCAACCGCGAAAGTGCAGATGATGATCCTGAAGCGGCTCTTCAAACTGTTCCCGCAAGAGGTGCTCACGTCATCTGAAAGCTGCGCTTAAATCCTGGAAGCAAAAACTAGAATAAGAAACCGAAGATAACTAAGGAGAAAGCTAACAATGTGCACCAACGAGGGTAAATTTGGGATTTTTCGTTGGAGTTCCCCAAGGCCAAGATGAATGTTGCATCCTGGATTCCGGCGCTACGTGCCACATTGCAAACGACCGAAGTTTTTTCGAAGATCTGGATGAAAGCATACTTGACAGATCAAAGAGGAAATCCTGCGGCTGTGAATTCGGCAAGCTCGAATTGTTGGTAATAAGCAAATTGTAATAATGGATTCAATATTGTTTGCCTCTGGAATGAACCTCCTATCTGTGGAACGTTTGATGCAGACAAGTTACACGGTGAGTTTCAATTAAAACGGTGTGAAAGGACCTGAAGCAAGGATTTCGAACAACCTATTCGTTATGGCTACTAAGACGCAATCGGTGGCATTGGTGACGTCTGGAGAGCTGTGCATTCATGAATGGCATTGCCATTCGTCATGTTGAAATAGCGAAGAAGCAGTTTTTTTTAGAAAACCGAAGAGCATTCGCTCGAGCCGAGGAGTCTTTTGGCAAAAATGTGACCCAATATTTCAAGAAGAATAGCATCAACTATCAGTGCTTCTTACACATCTTAACAAAATGGAACAGCTGAACGTAAGAACAGAAGCTTAGTTCAAATGGCCAGGTGTATGTTGAACGATGCCGGTCTGCATTACTGTTTTTGGGGAGAAGCATTGATTACGGAAAACTATCAACAGAATTATCTGCCTTCTGCATCAATCAAAGGAACCCCATACGAACGCTGGTCCGGTAAGAAGCCAAGTCTCAAGCACGAACGTCTGTTATAAATAGTTGCATACTGCCACATCCAATATGAAAAGCGAAAGAGAAAGCCGTAGAATTCAAGTTCGTTGGATATAGCGATAAGGCCTATCGTTTGCTGGATACTCAGACTGGAAAGGTAACCATAAGTCGTTACATCTAGTTCCACCAATGCTCAAGTCCTGTCCTCAGTATTGACGCTTCGCCGAATGAAGATGTCGTCGTGCCTTTGGAAGTTAAACGTAACACTCTCAATAGGGAGCATGAGCCTGATAATGGTGGTGAAGAAATTTACTCCGACGACGAACGGTGGTTCTCGGAAGACGAAAATGCGAGCACAACTAATTCTAGATACGTTTATTGGATTGGATACGAAGTCGACCATATACGAAGGTCAACCAGGTCTGCATAAGGTAAGATGCCTAACATGTATAGAAACCAATAAATGTCCAAGAAACGTTCCCATGTTCAGAAAATAAACATTGGAGAGAAGCGATGACGGAAGAGTTACAGTTCCTTGAGTCAAACGAAACTTGGGAATTGGTCGAGCTCGCTCCAAGAAAGCGTGGAATTGGCTTCAAGGCGGTGTACAAGCAAAAGCGCTATTCCAATTGAAATTTACTGCGGTTTAAGGTGGGATTGGTTGCTCAAGGTCTCAACTAACTTTATGGTACTTATAAAATCGCGGAGCGAGATTGGACAACGCCAACAGTTTTAAACAAGTTCAGATCATATGAAAAACCAAAAAAAATCGAAGCAAGCTGTGCTTTCAAACTGACCTCTTTTGCTTTTACTGTGTCGTTTTCTCGAAAAAAATCGGTATTCAAGTTAAATAAAACGTGGAATTACAGTTTTTTTTTTCCCGTTTCTTGTTTTTTAGTGCTCCAACACGGACCCGGGGGAGCTTTTCTGGATCAGATAAGGAAATTGCTTAGGTCGTTATATACTATCGAAAATATACCCTAGCGTGTATTATATAGGCAGGATCCAGGATATCCATTTTTATTCAGAAAGAGTGATCCATTTGTTATGAAAAGATTTCCATGCGAGGCTTATGAAGATAACCTTAGGATGTACGTGTATGAACATGCATTCTTTAAATGGGACGTTGAGTTTTCAATAGAGCTGTCACCAGAGCTCGAAAAAAATGACAGCCGTCGTGAACGATGAGTAAAAAAAATATTCAGTAGGTACAATTTTCGCTCCCTTCATTTCGTTCTATCAGTCACGCAATATATTCGTGTTAACTATTTTGCTATGCTCAGTCATTCCGTTGTCCTTGTGTTCCACACAACTCATTCACACCACAGCAAAGGACACGACTATTCAAGCCTCAAGAGATTTTGGTTGCTTGACTGAATGTTCTGGTAACCAGTCATTCATTTTCGCGTTCGTGAGTGATTTTTTCTTCCACAGGATTTCAAGTATTCCCGAACATGGCTGAAGGCAAAGGAAGCCAAAAGGCTAAATGGCCGAAATCGATACAGAGTTTGTGGGGCATTTGTTCGAGAAAAGGCATTTGCAGGATCGATTCGAGAAGTTTTGGTTTTTTTCACTTCATTGATTCTCCAAATGAATGACTGTTCTTTCGTCTTCACGGTAGTACGTTGAAATTGAATGAGTTGTTTGCAATAACGTACATTCATTGCTTTCTGGAACGAATGAATGATCAAAGTAAAGCAACACAAAACAAGTTCACTCATCTTGCACAAGAGATTCACGAAGGCAAATTTGTGTTTACTTCATGTTCGCTAAGAACAGCGTGATGACTAATATTTTAACTCAGTCAGGGTGCAATTTGAAAATTGAATATGATATTTTTAAGCTCTGGCTGTCACCTTCAATCTCCAGGGCTAAATGATAACATATAAATCATCGAAGAAATGCAGACAAGTTGCCGGTCAATGGGAGATTCAATGGATATACAGATACACACACATACATATAATATCAGATGAAAAATCTTTTGTATTCTCATCCATACAACCTTCCTAGAAGTGGTCAACACGGATAGAACCGAAAATAAAATGGCTATGGTCCAATAGGGGCCTCATGACCTATTGGTAAACAATTCCCGATACAGTCCAATATCGTCGGGTGGGAAACTCGTTCGACTGCCCTGGAGCATAAGGGTATTATCGTACTTGCCACACGATTTGATGCTCTGGAATAGCAGAGAAAGCCCCCAATTGAACTGCTATTAGAACACTAATTTGAGCGGCAAAGCCACGCCCTATGGAACCAGCTAATAAATAAGGGCCGGTTCATAAACCACGTAGATTAATTTTGGAAAATCTCCGACCCCCTCTCCCCCCTCGTAGACTTTTCTCCAATTTTTGAAATTTTGTATGGAGCGTAGACCTTGGTCAAACCCAACCCACTTCCCTCAGAAAAGTCTACATAGTTTATGAATAGCCCCTAAAAACTAAAACAAGTTGTGACACGCTACAACTCCACAGCCTGAACGAGACTTAAAAAATATTATGAACAATACTTATCTCGCGTGGACTTTGAAAAGGGCTGATCGATTTTCTTCATTAATGTACTTTCTCTTCCATGAATAACGCGTCTGCAAAAGGCATTTTCCATATAATTTAATACAAAGCTAGATAGACTTTATCGATTTCTCTTCATCCATGTCCCCTCTTTTGGAATAAGGTTACAAAAAGCAGATGTGACTGCATTTATTGACCTGGGGACGAAAATTTTCACCC
>JASCZW010017341.1:0-17195 GCA_034211315.2 Aedes japonicus | reverse complement strand
TCTGAAGTGTTTCCCTGAATTTCTCTGGTGCAAATTCCACTGAAATTCGCTTCAGAACTTCCCCGATGTTCTCTGCAGAACTTCACCAAAGTTCTCTGAAGAACATCTCCGAAGTTCTGTGAAGAATTTCCCTGAACTTTCAGTAATAAACTTCCCTGAAGTTCCTCTGAAGAACATCCTTGCAGCTCCTCTGAAGAACATCCCTAAAATTCCTCTCTGAAGACCTTCCCTGAATTTTTCTGCAAAATTCCACTGAAGTTCTCTTAAGAACTTACCCGAAGTTCTCTGCAGAACTTCACCTAAGTTTTCTCAAGAACTTACCCAAAGTTATCTGAAGAACATCTCCGATGTTCTCTGAAGAACTTCCCTGAACTTTCAGTGAAAAACTTCCCTGAAGCTCCTCTGAGGAACTTCCTTGTAGTTCCTCTGAAGAACTTCCTTGAAATTCCTCGGAAAATTTTCCCTGAAATTACTTTTCTAATTCTCTGATGAAATTTTCCAAACTTTTCGGATGAATTATCTAAAGTTCTCTGAAAAACTTCCCTGAACACCTCTGAAGAAATTCCCCGAACTTCTCTGAAGAACTTCCCTATATTTCTCTGAAGAACTTCCCTGAACTTCTCTAGTGAATCTCCCTGAATTGCTCTGAATAACTTCCATTAACTTGTCTGAAGAATTTCCCTAACTTCTCTAAAGATTTCCCCTTAACTTCTCTGAAGAGTTTCGCTGAACTAGTAATCCGGATCTTCATAACCCAACTCGTTCAGCAGATTAGCCTCAATTCCCTAGCCTTCAAGACGAGCAATCCACGATTTAGTGCAGGCTTTGAGTGTTTTTCTTTTATCCGCCGAAAACAATAAGTGCGGCAAAGATTTCTACTACATAGCTACACAGAGAAAAATCTTGTAGTAAAAACTACAATTTTACCCGACTACGCCTATCTTTAAAACTACCATGGAAGTTCAGTCAAATTTACTACGTTTATGTTAAAACGTTTGTAGGATTTTAGACAGACCTCATATTGATATCAACCGCACCATGGTTGATCTAATCGCAGGCATGGTCAAATCAAACGCATTAATAGTCAGGTGAAAATTGTTGGTGTTTGCGCTTAATTTCATCCTCGAAATGGTAGTTTCTACTGCGGTTTTTTTTGCGTGTAATATTGCTTCATAGCTCATATTTTTGCAAAACCGGTTTTCGAATCTTATACACTCAGCGAAATAAACTTTCGATGTTCATAAGATTGCATTATGATTATTTGCTATAAGGAATCAGTATGAATTTCATAAATTTATCTTATGAAATATAATGATGTTGAGAAAATAAAAATATGGAGCAACCTGGATTCGAACCTTGAACGTTGAGGTTGTGTGTCCAGTGACATTCCCACTAGTATATATCAACACTTGTAAACTGGAAACCTTAAAGACGTACAAGAACAACGTCGGGTGAAACAAAATCCTTTCATAAGTCAGCCTTATGAAATTCCAAAGCATCGTTCATAATTTGAACCTGAAATTCATAAGATTATTTGGTTCAGTGTAGAACTGCGAACACACGGAGAACATCGAAATGCTGAAAGCATATTATATATCCTTCTACGCTTTATTCCTTTTAAATCACGCAATGCATAAAAAGTATGCATTGAATCAATATATTTTTGCATTGCACGACATTTTAGATAATTATTATTTTCCGTGCATATTGCGTTACCGGCGTTTTATACTTTAGGCACTTTAGAGCTTAGACGATTTTGTGCAAATTTAATATTCTTTGTCTACTGAAAGCGCGTGCATTTTGCGAAGTCCATTACCATTTGCCTCACGCTTTCCTTCCAGAAGGTTGTTAGTAGTTTGTGATGCAAAAATTGCTTTTTGGAAAAGTACTTGAACAATTGTTGTTACGTCGTTGTTGGTAATCGAATTCATTGAAAAACGTTTGCTTTAAACCCAAAAGTATCTCATTGTTTTTCAATTTTCAGTTAGTTGAAGTCTAAAGAACACATATGGACAAACCAAATGAGCCGGAGAAATCGCTGAAACGAAAACCGATGATTAAATTGTTAAATTGACAAACATGAGAGAACGTCCATAAAGTTGTGAATCACCTGCGCTACCATGGAAGGAGAAAGTTAAGGCCTTAGACTGGAAGCATTCTCAACGGCAGCCATTACATCAACATTGAGGGCAGTGTTACTCTGAATCTGAACTAGATATGGAAAAATTTAATCGCATCAGTTTGTAATGCTTAGTAACTAAATTGCGAGAGAGAGGAATAAGATAGGAGAAAAATACATTAGACAACAATTCACCCTAACAAAACTTCCAACATATCGCAACTATAGAAGCGTTTATTCTATACTCTACTATCTGCTCACATTGATTGATAATTTGCCTAATTTTTCTAATTTTAATTTTAAATATGTTTGATGTGCAAAATTGATTTATGCATTGGAATGCATATATATTTACACAAATATGCATTGTAATGCATACATATTCAAAGTAAGCATTGAATGCATAATTTGATAAATACATTGGAATGCATATATTTGATTTATTCTTATCAATGTATAAACCTGGTTTATTCATTCCAAATGACTGGATAGATCGAATATGGTTTTAGCATAAATTTATGCTGTATAGTATATTTGTTTTCTCCAAAGATATCTATAGATCATTGCAAAATGGCGTCATCAATGCAGTTTTGACAGTTCTGGGAGCAGGATTTACGTGACTTAGAATATTTTGCAAGATTGGTTTGAGATTTTGTGTTCTAAATTTATTACAGATTGAAATAAAATTGCAGGAAAACAGACACCAATGCTTATTTTTACATCATTTCCGAATCTAATCGTAACAGAATCCAGAAAAAGTAAATTGAAATTTTCGATTGGATGGTTAAATTTAACACCTTGTAAATGTTCTCAATCCGTCAAAAGTGAAGACGCACGATCCAGCGCGTGCAAATTCCTTCCTTCCACAGCGCAGGTTCAGCAGAGATGTCAGCACGCAGGAACTTAACAATGAATACACCGTCCGTGTGTCATAATCAGATTCGGCATGGGCGCTGTGCGCGTGGCGACAGCCCGGTATGAAAATACATGCAGCGTTTTCAGCAAATAAAGGCAAACCAAACAATAAAACTCGACTTAACTTCGTAGTTTCTATTTACCGCTGAGAGAAATTCTAAACCCTTTAGTTGCACTAATCATCACTTAAGAACTGAATAAATAATGCTTCAAATTGTCTTTAAAGCATACAACTACTGTACGGTTCATTGAAAAGACAGTCTAGATTTGCATGAAATTCAAAGTTGAGTTGTGCGTAAAGTTTAGGAGAATTTAAATGTTGGCAAAGTAACTCCAAAACCAACTATTTTTTTCATACCATCATGGGACAATGGTAGAAAATAAAGTACGACAACCGATTTAAAACGTAAAACCAAGAATACTCACTTCCACCGCTGCAGATACGGCATGGGAGCCAAGTCGCAGCCACATTCCTTCAGCACCTGTTCCAGCTTTTGATACTCCGATTCGGGCATATTCGTACAAATGTAGTAGATGATGAACAGCCGCATCTTGTCATCCGCAGTACCGAAGTCCGGATCCCTCATCAGATCAACCAATGCTCGGTCCAACGCTTGTTTTGACATAATCTTCTCTTCGAATTCAAAATATGAATCCAACCTTCGTGCTTTGATGAAGTTCAAAACCGCCGTGGCTATCTTTGTGTGCATATCGATCAGCCGTTTCTTTTCCATCAACTGAGTGCAAGGAATTGACAGCACTTCGTCAGCTTGGCCGTGTGTATCATTGACCATTGAGAAAGCTACATCTGATTCCCCGTCAATTCCCATCGTGGATTTCAGTCTTGATTTCATCCTCCGAAGAACGATACTGTTCCAGCTCTTCCTGAATGGCTTCCGCTACCGTTGGAAATGGACTTCCTTATGCGAGCTCCAAAACTTGTCCTTCGCATCTAAATCGCAAGCTTTCATTTTGGACTTCGTCCCTGTAGAAGTAGCTTTTTCGTTATCATCCTCCACAATCACCCGATTCAGGGAAAGCTCTAGGACATCGTGCGCCAACGCTTGGTATGTCCATGTATGATGCAGCGGTGTAGCCATGTCAACATTTCGATCCATCAGGATAAGCAAAGGCCGTTGAAAACTGAACGTTCCTGTCTGGGTGGCATCCATGTGGAAAAGATTGTTACGCGCATCCCAAAGGTTTTCTCGCAATTTTTTCTCCAACTTTCGTGCAACCATTTCAGCAGCCGTGTTCTTGGGGCATCGGATGATTGGAACATTACCCAGTGTCACAAACACGGAAAATAAACTATCTACTATGCTGTCCATGATACCTTCCATTTCATAATCCTGTGTATTTGCTCGATTAATGGCTGAAATTTTAAGTAAGAGATTGAAGTTCTCAAATATTGAAACCGATCCAAAGATCATACCATAATACGATAGAGAATCACTATTCTGGTGTTTCAGCACGAACATGTCATCCTCCAGTGTGATGAAATTAACGTACTGATCGTAGATTTTGTGGATATTTGCTACACACCCAGCCTGTAAGGCTGCAGCTGCCAGGTCTTCTAGCCGTTGTCGGGAGATGGGTGAAATAAAATTCAAATGGTAAACATCGTACAATCCGTTCTGAAAGTCTTGGGCAATTCGTCCAAGATTTTCTTCGGTTGGTGCACAAAAATATATTGCAGGAACATCCGGAATCGAATCTCGATCCGAATGGAGTTGTCTGCAATAGAAATCATTAATTCAATAATAGCTTGGATTACTGTTAGATTCGAGCAAAACGTACATATGCAAAGTAACACCTAGCTCACGCAACTCTCTGATGGAAATTAAGGGGGAAATAATATCTTGACCCACACGGTCATAGATCAGAAGCTTCCAAACAGGTTCCGCGGCCAGAGCTTTGGTTTGGGGTTGGTTCATGTTCAGCATCTGCTTGATGGCATCTAGAAGAGGTGAACTTCATAAGCCAAACGAACATGTATTGCCGGAAAACATACTTATTTGCCTGTCCTTGAGAGTCAACATGGTATTAATTAATTAACCTAGTGAAATGCTAGCTAAAATATGATTTCTTGATGGTTTCGCCGAGATAATCTAAGAGATATTCAAAGAAAATAATTCAGCGATGACCACTGCTAAATAAAATACGTTCGTGGACAAAAATACTTGAGTGTGACGTTGATGATTCACTGTCAAAAGAATCTAGTACAGCATTTTTTATTCAGCCCGGTAGACACTGTTTAAGGGCACGAGGGAATAGATGATGAACGTTTGCAGTTCAAAACCGGAAAAAATCACTCGCACACACAAATTTAGTTGCTCTTTCATATGACAGCATCTAGTGCGCTGTGTAGCACATCAGCAGTGGATACAGTGGATATTTATTTTGATTTGAAAAAAACCAAGAGGATTCTACACGATATCTGGATATCTACTCACTTAGAAAATTTTACAGTATTCGGTAATGTTTTGCCGAACTTTCAACAGCTGACTAACTCTAAGACCAGTAGGTCCCATACAAATGCGATTTTTTTCTTGGCTCAGTCAGTACATCGGTCCCAAGCTCGGTCCCAAGCTCAATAATGCGCCCCCAATAATGAACTCACATGAACACACTCTCAAATATTCTGTCAATATAACACAGCAAATCAAAACAAAGGCGCAAATATGTATAACAAGGTGCTGGCTTCTAGGTGTACTTCGGACCAAGGGGTTCTACAACAGTGAACCAATTTCATATCACTAGTTGCATATTGATTGTTGCTATTACCATAGACTAACTCTAAGACCAGTAGGTACCATACAAAAACGATTTTTTTCTTGGCTCAGTCAGTACTAGAACATCGTCCCAAGCTCGGTCCCATGCTCAATAATGCACCCCTTATAATGAACTACATGAACACACTCTCAAATACTCTGTCAAAATAACACAGCAAATCAAAACAAAGGCGCAAATATGTATAACAAGGTGCTGGCTTCAAGGTGTAATTCGGACCAAGGGGTTCTACAACAGTGAACCAATTTCAAATCACTAGTTGCATATTGATTGTTGATATTACTGCCGTTGGACGCATAAATGTCACATATTACATTTTAACGTTTTCGAAGTTTTGATGTCTAACGTCATAATGAGATACGTATTTTTGAAATATTTTGTCAAAACAGAGGTTTTATTCTAGAAAACTCGAAAAAAATCCGAAGTCAATTTGTCACATTCGAACAAATGGACGCACATTTGTCACACCGGGATAAATAGACGCATATTTCTCACACTAAAAAATAGAAATATAACAATCACACAAAGAGACACATAGCACTGCATGATGTGTCCTGAGGACCGTTCATAATATATGCCATGATTTTAGGGGCCATTTACAATACACGTGGATAGTTTAGAAGGGAGCTAGTAGGTATGTACGGTCCATACCAAACTTTCAAAATTCATATGGACGGTTGTACATGAAGGAGGAGGGGAGGTATTATATTGTCTAAAACCTCTCCACGTAGAATGCAAACGGCCTTTTGGGAGAAGGCGATATCAAACTGTGACTATAAATATACTTAAAATGTTCAAACCCATAAAAAAGTGATGAAGAGGAACCCATTTTATCATAATAAGACGCATAATTATTGTAACATGTTGTGGCGATAATATTTATTTAAAGTTTGAATCAAGTACAACGATTAATTAGCAGCTTGTTGCTTCGTCGGAAGATTAATGTAAAATGATTTTTCCTCTTCGTTAACGACAGGTAGAACCACTTTCAGGAGAGAAGTTTTCTTCTCTTCTGCAATTCCTTGGGAAGCATTTTGCCAACGTACATTTGTCTCAATAGAGAACGAATGCTTTTCAACCAACTTATGTTGCTTCTTGGAAAACAACTTGCAGTATTTGAGGTCTTCACTGTTGATGTTGTCTGCGTATCCAAGTTCATAACGGCCTTTTTCAAACACCACTTTCCGCATGGAGTCCACGTACGGGCGGGGCTTGCACTGGTTTATCGTGTACTGCGAAACGGTGAGCTTAGCTTGGAAAAAGTCTGTAGCTTGCATATCAAGTACGTCAACATTGTTCTTCGCATTGCTAACCGCATACTTGAAGTTTTCAAAAGTGACAACACGTTCATGGCGCATTTTGGATTCAACCACCGCATTGAAAGAGTCAGCGGCCATGAACGTATGTCCGGATTCGAAGTACTTAAAAAGTATGCGCTCGACCTGTATTTCATTACTGTTTATCAGTAGGATAATGTGTTGGAATAAGTTCCAGTTCTTACTTTGCGAACTACAATTATCCAACCAAAAGATAATTATCTTCAGGTCAGCGTACTTTTTAATTACTTTGAAAAAGCAGCTGAGGATTCCGTTGGCTGTGCGACCATTAAGCGACTCGGACCAAATGCACGCAGACACTGGAAATGCACATGTGAAGGCACCAACAGGCGCAAAGCTCTCATTAAAGACCAGCAACCTTTGCGAGAAAATAATTCTCTTGAAGCAATCCAACCGTGGAAGCTGTATGACCTAGAAAATAAGTTCAAAACTTAGAAATGATTGTGTATATTAGGCACTTCCGAGAACTTACTTTTTGCAAGTCCACAGAAAAAACTGCTACACCTGGCAGCACTTTGTCACCATCTTCTCGATAAGACAATCGTGATTCCTTTGCACGTTGAAGATGTAGTGCATGTCCAGAGCAGTCGGTGCACCTACAATCCTTAATTTCGGAGTGTCCATTGACTTTGATACGTAGCTCTGCAGCAGTGCACGCCTCACACTCTTCGTGCCCGAGCTTCACAAAAGAGTTGTTGTTTTCTTTGACGACCGTACAGTACAACGAATAGCTACCTTTGAGGTGTTGTTTGGCTGCATAATCCTCGTGCAAGGACTTTTCGGTCAAATCCGATGGCAAATAAAGACGGATGGGAGCATGAGATCGTCGAAAGTGGGAGATACCTGGGTCATATCCAAATAAATGCTCCCTATGGCCTCACGTGCTTTCGTATCTCTTATATTTTCCACGTCGGTCTACTTGAGGTCCGTCCCGAGCTGTCCGGATGCATATGTAAATCACGTTACTACTTTCTATATAAATAAATTATGTAGCAGATAATGCACAACAGATTTTTCATTGTCGATAGAGATAGATAGAGAGAGAGAGAGAGAAAGAGGGGGGGGGGATATACGTCGTAGTAGAGGAGAAAAATATAAACAAACTGAATTGTATAGTGACAGAGTTCAATAGAAGTTAATAAAATTTGGTGAAAATTGAGTAAAAGTTGAATTGAGTGAAAAATCTGAACTATTTTGAATAATGTAATTAGTTACAATAAAAACATAAGCGTCTAATCTTTAGTTTTCATTAGCTTTTTGTTTTACTCGTTTATTTTCCGTCGGCATATTTCCTCACAACGTGGTGACAACCACCGACGACAGGAAGACGACTCCACCATCTGGACCCTACATATCGCACTCATCAACACATGAGCCGGGACCAACGGCTTTACTTCCCACGCGAAGGAAGACATGATTAGATTTTTTAGCGTCAGAAAAACCACCGACCTTGACTGGAATTGAACCCAGGCCTACTGGGGTACCAAGTAGCAGTCACGCTTACCATTACACCACTGGCGCCGGCATTGTTTTCATCAGCTGTTGATCAATTAAAAACTTAATCAATCGCCTATGATATTATAAAACAAATTTTATTTTTGCTGGTTGGGTAAAGAAATATTGCTTAAAAAATATTCGCTTAGTTTCACTTTTTCGTACGAATGACCTCTTAAAACGAATGCACTGTGTGAACTGCATAAAAAGTAGTATGTTGGTTTTTTTTTTGGACTTTGATAGTGCATAAGTAGTTTTTTTTAGCTTTTTATTTATTCTTAACATCAGATTAGTTTACATTTATATGTTATTCTAGGTGCTTCTTCAAAGTAATTGATGTTTAAAACCTCTTATGCTATGATATATATCTAATTTTGTTCACAATGTTTCTGCCTTGTCTGTTTAGTATGTTAACCAGAGTTTCTATGCCCGCGTGTTACAATAACAATTGATTTCTTAAAACTATTTCTTATACAGGGTGCGGCAGAAAATAATGAGAAAATGTTCAAACTTGAGTATCGGGTGAATTCGTGTAGCTAGTGACTAATTTCTGTCGAAAGTGTATTTGTTTATGTTTACTTTCAAGTGCTGCATCCAACCTTTCTATTTGTTTTATTACAAATTCGTCAAAATGTTCGCGAAAGAAGTGATCAACAGTTTGTTGCTCGCCCAGAAGAAGCCGAAAGAGATTGCCAAGGTGGTAGGGTGCCATTTGGCAACAGTTTACTGCATAAAAAAGTCCCTGCAGGATGGTCCTAAGTAGTGGAAGCCGGGAAGAGGATGTTCGCACTTTGCTCGCACGCTGTACGTGATCAAATCGGTCCGTGCGAAAATTGCTCGCAACCCGGTGCGTTCCATAGGAAAACTTGCAAAGGAAGCCAATATTTCGGAGAAATCCATGCGGAGAATCATCACAGAAGACCTGCATGCATCTTCCAGAGCCAGAATGAAACGCCACTTGATTATGGACCGAGTCAAGGAACTACGAGTGACTCGTTCCAAGAAATTACTTTCCTTGTTGAAGAAGGAAAAAATGATAATCCTGTTTTCCGACGAAAAGCTTTTCAGCAACTTGCCATTAGAAAGAGTCACGTCGATCAAGGATCTTGGCGTCATACTTGATAGTAAACTTCGCTTTAACGAACACATCTCAGTGACAACTGCGAAAGCCAATGCGATGCTAGGTTTCCTACGCCGGAACACAACCCATTTCAATGACGTGCATGCGCTGAGGGCCCTGTTCTGTGCTTTAGTTCGCAGTGTACTTGAAAATGGAGTGCAGGTTTGGGCTCCGTATTATGCCGTCCATATAGCTCGTATTGAGAGAGTCCAGAAGCGCTTCATAAGGTATGCTCTACGTGGCCTGCCATGGAACGACCCAGTGAACCTACCGCCATACGAACATCGATGCGCACTCCTCGATTTACAACCGCTGGTGAGTCGTCGAGTGAAGCTGCAAAGGTTGTTCATTTTCGACGTACTTAAGTGCAACATCGACTGTAGCAGCCTTCTCGAAAATGTGAGGTTTTATGTACCTACTCGTCAGCTCCGAAGTCGGCAACTGCTGTGGATCCCCAGCCATCGAACAAATTACGGCCTGAACAATCCACTGGATTTATGTTGTAGACGTTTCAATGAAGTGTGTGACTGTTTCGATTTTAATGTTAGCATAGTAGTTTTTAAATATAGAATTAAGAGTGTGGATTAACCAGTCTGTGCGACTTTTGTGTCGAAGATGTTGTCAAATAAATAAAAAAAAATAAAGCATCGATGCTGTGGCCAACAGCCACACGAACCGGTTCATTTCACCGCAGAAAATGGAGAACGTTCCGGAAAAAGTGAAATTCAAATTTCAAACCAAACATCCGGCTGGTATCATGATGTTTGGCTTGGTGGCGTCCAACGGTTTGAAAATGCCGCCTGTTTTCATTGATGCTGGAGTTAAAATCAATACCGAAGTGTATATTGGTATTTTAAAGAACCAAGCGCTTCCCTGGGTGAAGGCCAACTTCTCCGAGGACCAAAACATTGTCCTACAGCAGAATGGAGCGCCGTGTCACACGTCCAATTGAACGCAATAATGGTTGAACGATAACATGAAGTTTTAGCCGAAGGATTTGTAGCTCCTAGAAGTCCAGATCTTAATCCATTGGATTATTCGATTTGGCCATATGTTGAAACACGAGCCTAGTGTAAAAACCCTGAAGTCAACCATAACACGCATATGGCAGTCAATTTCGGAGGAAGGCATGCTCTGGCTTCCAGCGTCGGCTCGAGGATGTTATTAATTAAAAATTGAGAACACATTGAATAAATTTGTTTAAAAGGACTTTATGAAGATAACTGCACTCGAAAATGTTGATATTATTGCTGGAATTAGTTGAAAATGGGATTTGAAATAAATAGAACAAATTTTCGCATTATTTCCTGCCGCACCCTGTATATAGAAAGAATTCTAGACAAAATAGTCAAAAGGTCGAAAGTAACATTTGTAAACAATGACTTCTAGCGTATTTTTCTGGGATCTGCTTGCTCCCCCGAACCAAATAGCACCAGAAATAGATACAAGGAGCTATTACCTTCCCGTTGGTAGTGAATGTAGATGTTAGCAACCTGGCATTTCCAGGAAATTTACGTTTAAAGTCATTGTATACAATTGTTACTTTCGACCTTTTGACGATTTTGTCTAGAATTGATCATTGCAATGATTTTTGGTTGAAATCATTGATTATTTTGTTGGACATTTCTCCTACAGTCTCAACGTTCGAAATTGTATGTTATTCAATAGTACCCAATAGGCACGATGGTGGCAGCTTGAAAATCATTTTCAGAATTTTGTTTTTGATTCCTTTGAAGTGCTCCTTTCTAAGTAACACAACCACTACACCACTACATGCCCGGTCTAAAAATTTGTCTTATTATTAGAAGTTTGTTCAACAAACAAAGTTTAAATTTTCTGTTTATAAGAGGATACAAACTTTTCATATATTAACTACATTTATAGAGCAAAGTTTCAATAGTTTGAAAGTAACAATGTTTTATTAGGGGCGCATTATTATTAAGCTTGGGACCGAGCTTGAGACCGATGTGCTAGTACTGACTGAAATCGTATTTGTTCAGGACCTACTGGTCTTAGAGTTAGTCTATGGTATGATTGTAGTTGCCACACAATCATACTAATGCAAAAATGGTAACTGGCATCGAAGGCTCTCAATTAATAACTGTGGAAGTGCATTTAGAACACTAAGTTGAGAGCAAGCAATCAGCTAACTGTGAAAGCAATACGCTTGAAATGCTAAGAAAAAAGAAAAGGCTTTCAACAATGAATATTAAAGGGTGTCCACAGTTAAATTGCGTCACTTTAAACTCTTCCTCAAAAGCATGTCTCTCAAAAAATTGTCATGAAATATTCAGGGAATTAAATACAATGTATAATCTTGGTTTAGGTATTTTTACTTCACTGTATGTCTTTACCAAATCCAAAAACCCGAACTTTCTTCTTAATACCCAACATAAAATTTTGTACAACGCTTGAACCGACAATTTTTTCCGCTTTCAACCATGACTTCAACATTTCCTGTTCTGTAGTGACAACTTAAGGATGCTTACGAAGTTCGTGCTTCATTAGAGCCTCTGGAGAGTTTGGGGGATTAAGATCCTTCGGCACAAAATTGACACCATTCGTCTTGTACCACTGCAGAACATCCTTGAAGTAGTGACAAGAGGCTAGGACCGGCCAAAAATCGTAGGAACGTTGTGTGTTTTGACAAACTTCAAAACACAGTAGTTTTTTCAGGTAATCATTCATGTATACTTGACCTGTTACAGTTGAAATTGTCAAGAAAGGCTTGCTCCGTTTACCACACGAACAAATCCCCTGCCAAATCATGAATTTCTTGGGAAACTTTGACACATGCTGTTTCCTGAGAGACTCTGGAACTTCGAACTTGTCTTTCGCAGTCACATACTGGTTGCCGGGAATTTGTTTAAAGTCCGCTTTTACGTGTGTTTCATCGTCCACGATGCAGCAGTGTGGTTTCGTCAACATTTGTGTGTACAGCTTACGCGTACGTGTTTTAGCTGTCCAATTCTGTTTTTCATTGCCGTGTGGAGCTTTCTTAACTTTGAATGAACGGAGCACGGCTCGTTTCTTGGTTTTCTGCACGAAACTTTTGGTCAAGTGCAGCTTTTTCGTGACATCCCAAACGGAACAGTTGAGTTTGCGTTTATAGGCAGCGACCACTCGTTTATGATCTTTCTCACAATACGGAACACTTTTTCTACCACTCATCTTCTTCCGATCGACTGTCAAACGTTCCCGAAACGTTTTATGACGCGAGACACTGTAGGCTGGTGAATTTTCAACATTTTTCCTATGGTTTGGTGCGAAAGAACTGGGTCGTCGAGGTGCGTGTGCAAAATGTTCTAGCGCGCTTGCTGTTCCTTTGACTCCATTTTCGAAACTACGACACATTTCACAATGGAACACACGCAGTGTAAACAATACCCGCTGAGGTAATTTCACCCACAATTTCGTTGAAATCAACCCAAAGGGGGGAAATGTTACAGCTTATTGAAAGTGAATCAATTTAACTGTGGACACCCGTTACACTGCTGGTCAACTGATAAAAAATGAAATCTCATGAATCATTTGAAAAGGGTCTATCTTCATTGATCGCTTTTCTTCATCAACTTTTCCTTTGGTTTATCACGGCTAAACAATCGAATCGATGGCTCTGCTGACAGCTTTGTTCGAGAAAAGACGTTATTAGATTGCACATTGAACAATAAATTCCATAAATGCTTTTGCAGCCGCGTTTTCTTCAGAAGAAAAAGCCTATGAAGCGAGTCGATCATCGGAGAAAGGTTCTTTTCAAATGTTACGCGAGAAGTTATATTGGCGTATAACACCTTTAATTGCTTACTGGTTACTTTGGACGAGCGTAAACAAATTTTATTGTAAGCAACATTTGCATAATCGTATATTTGGATGAGTTTCAATTGAGGAAAAAAACAGATGAAGTAACTGAGTTACGGCATGAAAACTATCCAACAAAAATGCTGTTGTACTTAATTTATTTTATAGACTTTTAACATTGTTTGTAACCAACCAACGAATCGTTTTTATTGAATATTCAAAAGATATAAATTTGACAAAAGTCGTTTTCAATATAAGTGTATTCCAACCTTATGTTCAATGACACTACAATAAAATCAAACACCCTCTCAGGTTCGAAAACACCGGTTTATGGATGCCCTTTGCAATCAGAATAAAAACTCATTCATATACAAGGTAAACAAATCCAAGTGACTCAACAAAATGTTATTCTGATGGTATCGAACAATCGGTTAGCGATGACGCTAGGCTGTTGATTATATATTTACGACGCCTAATTACCCACGCATCGCCTGTCAAGTGTTGTTGTTTACAACAGTGTTTTCAAGCTTAAATTCACATTCACTCAGGTCCTACAGTTGTGATTGCTTGCACTTCTAAACGAATCAAACGGCGGAGGCACGGCTTGTTTACGTACCAATACTATACCTCGAAAGCATGATGTCTACATATACGGACCAGTCGCCTTACCAACGCTGGCAACGAATCTTATGTCGTATGACTGCATTCTTCTCTCGTATCGAGAGAGAGAAAAAATGAATTGAATTTTAAATTGTTTTCTATCATTTTACCACTACTAAACACCTAACAACTTAGTGCTGGTGTTTACTGATTGTAGGTTCTAGTGGAAGTTGTTTTGAACTTCAATTAAATATTTATGCAATCCTTAGACTGAACCGGGGTTTGGTTTGGTAAAACACTTGTAAAGTTTTCAAATACTCATTTAATGAATAAAAGACACACCTGTCCTAATAACTACAAAACACATTAAACTGCTATTCGTTAAGTGGAAAATAAATACTATCCAGTTACTGATCGTTAATGTTAATATATGATGATATCAAGAGTGCCAAATGGAGACAGTGTTCTCAGGAAGAAATCTTCGTTTTTTTGTATCTCAAGTTCACAATTCACTACAGCATCCCATAGGAACAATAAAATCAGAGGAACTTTTGTCTAGACAATAACAAGTGATGCAGGCGGGTGTCGTTGGAGTACTCAGTTCACGCGGAATGCAAAATCGACGCCAATGACTGTGTCGTTTCAAGGTCTTTTCCGTCTTGGGATCTGGTTTTCTCGGTGCTACTAACGGTATTCAAGGCTTATCATATGATACAGCGTATACACTACTCCAGTATAGGGGTCCGTAAGATAATACGTCACATTCGAAAAAAAAGTTTTAATAATTGTCTCTACGACTTTCATTGTAATTTACGATTTAACTATTTTAACAAGAAATTTCCATTTTTCTTGCTTAATTAGGTGTGAAGAGTATTAGCAACAATCAATATGTAACTAGCGATTTGAAATTGGTTCACTGTTGTAGAACCCCTTGGTCCGAATTACACCTTGAAGCCAGCACCTTGTTATACATATTTGCGCCTTTGTTTTGATTTGCTGTGTTATTTTGACAGAGTATTTGAGAGTGTGTTCATGTGAGTTCATTATAAGGGGTGCATTATTGAGCTTGGGACCGAGCTTGGGACGATGTTCTAGTACCGACTGAGCCAAGAAAAAAATCGTTTTTGTATGGGACCTACTGGTCTTAGAGTTAGTCTATGGTAATAGCAACAATCAATATGTAACTAGCGATTTGAAATTGGTTCACTGTTGTAGAACCCCTTGGTCCGAATTACACCTTGAAGCCAGCACCTTGTTATACATATTTGCGCCTTTGTTTTGATTTGCTGTGTTATTTTGACAGAGTATTTGAGAGTGTGTTCATGTGAGTTCATTATAAGGGGTGCATTATTGAGCTTGGGACCGAGCTTGGGACGATGTTCTAGTACTGACTGAGCCAAGAAAAAAATCGTTTTTGTATGGAACCTACTGGTCTTAGAGTTAGTCTATGGTATTAGTAAACTTCGCTTATGAAATAGTAAACTTAGTTTTTTCGCTAAAATTCTAACAGCCGGCAATTCAATTTACTGAAATTCACTGAATAAGTTACCGAGATTCCGCTAGAAAATTGAAATTTTATCGATACTCAGCTAACAAACAAACATTAAACAGGAATATCAGCAAAACTAACTGCCGAGTGGATCAGCTGTTGGAAATTGCTGAGGTAAATGGAGTGTGTAGTATTACCATAGACTAACTCTAAGACCAGTAGGTCCCATACAAAAACGATTTTTTTCTTGGCTCAGTCAGTACTAGAACATCGTCCCAAGCTACGGTCTAAGCTCAATAATGCACCCCTTATAGTGAACTCACATGAACACACTCTCAAATACTCTGTCAAAATAACACAGCAAATCAAAACAAAGGCGCAAATATGTGTAACAAGGTGCTGGCTTCAAGGTGTAATTCGAGACCAAAGGGTTCTACAACAGTGAACCAATTTCAAATCGCTAGTTACATATTGATTGTTGGTATTACCAACAATCAATATGTAACTAGCGATTTGAAATTGGTTCACTGTTGTAGAACCCCTTGGTCCGAATTACACCTTGAAGCCAGCACCTTGTTATACATATTTGCGCCTTTGTTTTGATTTGCTGTGTTATTTTGACAGAGTATTTGAGAGTGTGTTCATGTGAGTTCATTATAAGGGGTGCATTATTGAGCTTGGGACCGAGCTTGGGACGATGTTCTAGTACTGACTGAGCCAAGAAAAAATCGTTTTGTATGGGACCTACTGGTCTTAGAGTGTAGTCTATGGTATTACCAACAATCAATATGTAACTAGCGATTTGAAATTGGTTCACTGTTGTAGAACCCCTTGGTCCGAATTACACCTTGAAGCCAGCACCTTGTTATACATATTTGCGCCTTTGTTTTGATTTGCTGTGTTATTTTGACAGAGTATTTGAGAGTGTGTTCATGTGAGTTCATTATAAGGGGTGCATTATTGAGCTTGGGACCGAGCTTGGGACGATGTTCTAGTACTGACTGAGCCAAGAAAAAAATCGTTTTTTTATGGGACCTACTGGTCTTAGAGTTAGTCTATGGTATTACTGCCAATTTCATAAAATTTATGGGTGAAGGAACTTATCATTGAACCCATCTAGAGTTAAACCCCGTTCACATTACAACCTATATTACGTGATATAGAGTATCTTGATATCAAATGCCATGCACATTATTTCCAGTGAAAACTAGACGTATAGATGCTGATATCAAGATAGCCTATATCACGTAATATCGGCTGTAGTCTGAACGGGGTGTTACACTTTTTCAATAGTAATCATGTGACTGCAATCCAGCTTTTATGAGCGTCTTGAAAATCAATTAACCTGGAAATGTTCAACCTATACCAATATTTTGAAAATTTTAACTCACAAGTTTTGATTAACGTTTAAATCTTTGTTTATCCCTTAGTTTTTTAAAATCAGATACGTTGTTTTGAATAAATTGTCAAGAAATATCAAGACATTTCCATCTTGGAATTTCAAGCTTATTATTGATCATAATAAACTTA
>JASCZW010017340.1:0-17193 GCA_034211315.2 Aedes japonicus | reverse complement strand
ATATCAAACCTGATGATTTTGCAAAACAAGGCTTCCATGAAAAAGATGTTTGGAGGATTTCTGAATCCTCGTATTGGTCGCTTTAGGAGACCTTCCGGAGTTCAGAATTTATCCGTAAAAAGTGCCCATATTCAAACCAATACAAAAAACTGGCAGTTGATGCGACATCAAACTTTATGATTTTTCAAAACTAGGTAGTCATCAAAAGACGTTTTGAGGATTTCCGACAATACTTCAACCACTTTAGGAGGCCCTTCCGAGTCCAAATTCATATCCAGGGAAAAGTGGCCCATACTCAAATCGTTGCCAGAAGCTGGCTTGCGACACATAAAACTGTCATGATTTGCAAAACTAAGCCATGAAAAAGACGATTTTAGGATTACTGACCATACTGACCACTTGGAGAGGTCCTCCGGGAAAACGACCATATTGGCAAATCTTCACCACCAACCTGGTTTCCGGCATATCAAATACCATAAAATTTTTTGCAAAAATATATCTTCGGAAAACATTCTGTGGGTGTCTGACCATACTGGCCGCTTAGAGTGACCCTTCGAGGTCCAAATTCCTCCGAAGCTAGTAGCTTCATCTATAGGTGTTGCCAAAAATCTGGCTTGCGACACATTAAGCTGTACTATTTAGCAAAACTAGGTCATCTAAAGACGTTTTGAGGATTTCCTGACCATATAAACTATTTTGGGAGACCTTCTGGAGTCTAAATTTCTCCGGAAAAGTGTCCATACACTTACATGCATACATAAATCGTTGCCAAAACCTGGCTTGCGACACATCAAAATTCATGATTTTTCAAAACTAGGCCATTAAAACACATGTTTAGTATTTCTGACCAAACTGACCACTTCTGGAGTGGTCCTCCGGAAAAGCCGCCATATTCAAATCGCTGCCAAAAACTGGCTTGCGATACATCAAATTTCCTGATTTTTCAAAACTTGGCCATGAAAAGACGTTTATTAAGATTTCTGACCATACTTACCACTTTGGGAGGCCCTGCGGGATCCAAGTTCCTCCGGAAAAGTGTCCACATGCAAATTGTTTTCAAAACCTGGCTGGCGACATAGGAGAATGTTTGGCAAAATCATAGAGTTTGGTATGTCGCAAGCCAGATTTTGGAAAAGATTTGAATATGACCTCGTTCCCGGAGGAACTCGGATCTCGCAAGAGCTTTTCAAGTGACCAGTATGGTCAGGAATCCTCAGAATGTCCTCCGAAGATAAAGTTTTGCAAAATCATGAAGTTTGTCATGTCGCAACCCACGATTTGGTTAATATTTAATTATGGCCACATTCCTCGAGAAACTTGGATCCCGCAGGGCTTCTTTTAGTGGCCAGCATGACCATAAATCCTCAAAGTGTCTTTTGATGACCAAGTTTTGCTAAATCATGCAATTTGATATGCCACATGCCACATGTTTCGCATCTAAAAATATGTAGTCCACCATCCTTGGACAAGCACTTACCCCAGTACTCCCACTTTGGAAACCGAAATACGATCATTTCGGAATAACCAGTGCAGATTTTTTAAAAAGGATAATTTACTGATTTATTGCAAACAACCGCATCATACTCCGATGGTTAACGATGGGGTATCATCAATTTGGAATTTGAATTTTTCTGTTTCAGAGGGGTTGGGGGCGTACGTGTTAAATGTAAATTTCTCGTAGAATTTTAAAACACTCTTGTGAATTGGAAGCAGAATCTGGTAGAGCAATGTTTCTTTTACCATTTGGTGTAATTTGGTATCGTAGAAACCTTGTGAATCGTGAGGTATCAAAGTTAAAAGTCATTGTTTACAATTGGCTTTTAAACCCTAATCATGGAATTAATTTAAATTAAATATCAATAGATATACTGCAGAATAAATCAAATTGAGCTCAAAACTAAGTCATTTTCAAATTTAAGTCAGAAATGATTTACGGATAGTAAGTGTTATGTCACGCGTTAAGTCACATTTCTGATTTCAAGTTTAGTTCTTCAGAAGCAAATTTAGTCGTTCATTCAATCGCATGACAGTCCTCTGAAGTTCTGGCCTGGCTTAATCAGCAGCCATTAGGGAAGGTCCATTAATTATGTCACGCAGTAAGGGGGGAGGGGGGTTTAGGAAAACGTGACAATCCATACAAAAAAATTTGAAGGTCCATACAAGAAACGTGACAAGGGGGAAGGGGGTGTTATAAAAAGTCATTTTTTGCGTGACATAATTAATGGACGTTCTCTTACAGCTGGAATGTCATCAAGCGGTATAAACAGAATGATATAGTTAATGAAAAACTCTTAACCCACAAAGTTGTCCAAATTTTCGCCACATCGAAAAATATTGGGCAATCGAAAACAAAACCAGTTCTTTGGAGTTCAATAAATTCCTAGCACAACGAAACCATAACCGCTTCTTTATGCACTTTTTTTGGCGAGAAAGTGTCTCCATTTTGTGAGGCTAAATACTAAGAAGGGATCAATCGTCTTCTATACAGACGGTTCAAAATTGGACAATCTTGCAGGAGCAGGGGTAGCTGGTCCAGGAGTAGATGTCTCAATATCTAGGGTAAATGGCGTCAACAGCGAAGCATATAATTCAAGCAATCTCTAAAGGTTTGAAATCTGCTTCGCGTAGAAACTATAGACATTCAAATATCTGTATTATGTCAGATAGTCTAGCAGCACTGAATGCTTTAAAATCAGCAACATTTAATTCTAAACTTGTATGGGAATGGGCTATGTCAAAAAATGGCCTGTCGAAACCAAGTTTCCCGGCCTCTGCAGAATTCCAGAGAATGAAAAAGCCGACATGCTAGCAAGACGCCGATCATCCCAACAATTCATAGGACCAGCACATTCTGTGGAGTGTCTGCCTGTTCTCTCAAATGGAGATCAAAATATGGAAAAAAATAAAAGTGAAGATTAACTGAACAACACAAATAAAAGTGAAGATTAACTGGAACAACACACACACTTAGCGAAATGATTCATAAATATCAATACATATACTGCAGAATGAATCGAAATGAGCTCAAAACTAAATCATTTTTAAATTTAAGTCAGAAAATATTTACGCGTAGTAAGTGTTACTGTCACGCGTTAATTCACATTTCTGATTTCAAGTATATGCGCTTCTCCAATTGTTTTTTTTTTTTTTTTCTCCATGCCTATACATTTCAGAACAAAGAAGAACGCTGACATTACGGAAAAGCATGGCCTGCTCAAAATAAAATAAAATTGTTGCAGTCTTAACACATTTCACTGTGCTCTTACGATTTGCTTTCAAAAAGTCTACAAGAAAATCCAAACGACATTAGCTTGTGTCAGGAAAATTTATCTAAACATTCAATGGAAATTCATAACAGCTCGGTATATTCTCGACGACGTGTGGCAAACAGATTTTTCTTACGCTTTTCATGTGCTGCTTCTGGGCTGCGTTGGGAAAAAAATCGGTATTCTTGGAAGAATGCCACCGCATTCGTCCTATTCGCACGCTGGGGTGAGATAGTTCATATTCTTGTCTCCGATAAATCTTCCTCGCCACAAATACCCAGGTTTTAATCCAAACAAATTTCCCATTTCAAACTCAACGAACTCTGAAACAGAATGTAGCCTGTTTCGCTGAAAATGTTTACTTTCGATTGACACCAGCAAAGCAAGAAAATGAGAAGAAAGATTAGTAATTTTCTAACACTCGACTAAGCTAATTAAATAGAAATTACTAATCGTTCTTCTCATTTTCTCGTTACAGGTATTCCACTAATAAGCTCGCAATCTTCAGGATACATTCAATGCATTACAAAATTCTAAAATTCAGAAAAATGCATGATTTGAATCAAATACGACGCTAACGGCCCTTTTTTTGCTGCATTGGCATTTAAAAATCGTTTCAATGTCATTGATCCACCCGGATTAATTATCAACATTGCATTCATTTCAGATCTTCGGAATCGTTTTGGTTTTTTTTAGGGTTTCACAAAAATTCACATTTCCATTCATTTGAAATACATTCATATGACGGCTGAATAGCAGTGCATCAGCTCCAAGCCATCCAAACAAACAGACAAACAAACAAACAAACAAGTAGACGTCCCATTCAATCTGCCAGTCCAGCCAGGCAGCACCAGCAGTAGTGTGGCAGATTTATCTGCAGCTTGACTCTGCTGCTGTTGGCAACATATTTTTCCCCTATCTGCCATGCTCAATTAGCATTAAAAAGCTCAGGGAAATCACAACCTCCCCCCCAAGTTTCCGACTCCCATTCCCACAATCAAACACACACTCCCACGAATGCCAGCCCATCAATGGCACAGTGCAAAGTGCAGTACATCTCTTCCCACCGCATTCGTTCGCACCAGTTTTCATACATACCTCCACATTGTGCAGAATGGTTTGGCAATTTTCCACCAGTACGTTATCCCTTATCTCGATGACGACATTTTTGTATGCGGATTTTTCCACGTAGACCGCGCTGGTAGCGGTGGCCGCGGACACCGGTTCAACCGCCAGCGCACTCAGTGCCACTGCCAGCACTTTGATGAATATTGTTGTTTGCAGCATTCTGCTATTCTTTTTTTTTTTTGCTCACTCTGCCGTATGTTTGTGTCAACTTGCACTATTGCTACCGTTGTCCTGTTTATTTTCGATGTTTTCAATTTGGAATGCGAGCACTAATCCGCATGCTAAGCGCACCGTATTTATTACCCGAAACGGGCCAACTCCACTGCCGCAGCCATGCTCGAATGTCACTTGGTCTTTTTGCTGTCAATTTCAGGATATTCTCTCCAGTGTGATTGTGCACTATCTCTGTTACCGAATCACGCAAATAGATCTTTCAATAACGGAAAAATCCTCTCTGCCCAAGAGAAGCACATTTCTTCCCTCAAGTACTACGTTTTTTTTCGTTGTTCGAAAATTCCCGCACAAAAACCAATTGTACCTCGGAATGGCGATACACAAGAACACTACCGTCGAGTTACCGAGCGTCTAAAACCACCCGTGTGCTTCTCCGCTCATCTAGAATGGGCACTTGTTATGCTGACTGCTGACCCGCAACCAACCGAAAAACCAAATCAAACAAACAAAAAAGCTCCACCACAACAACAATAACACCAACAACCGAACCAACAACCGGTAAGGTACACTCTTGAACAATTCCCCCTTCGCGTTCAGTCCGTCCACGCCTGGACTGGGGGGGTTCTCAAGTTTCACGAGTTTTTACAACCCGACAACGCTCCGCCGCGCGTCTTCCACTTTCCAGGTGTTGTAACTTCAAATGCTCGTCTGCGGTACACACACTAGACCCGACCGCACCAACCGACCGAGCTCCTCTTCCACCGATCCGGTTTATGTTTCTTAATGGTCCCTCCACACCAGCAGATGATGCTCTTGCACTTTCCCGATCGACCTGTGTAACTAACTTTCCAAAATGCTACGATTCTCTCGCACCGAATGCGTCCAAACGCAACGAACGTCAACTGCGGACTAACGAGGACCTGCCAGTCTGCAGCAGCATAGCCATAGACTTACGAAACATCGACGGCGACGAGAGCATCTTCACGAATCGGCCTTCGTTCGGCGGTCCAAAGCATGGTTTCGTTGCGATGCGGTGGGAAGCAAAACATGAAAACGATGCTCGGGAGGGAGTTCATGCTCTTCGCTCTTGCATTCCGAACGTCGCGCAACCTGTGAAGAGGGAATGAACTGTTTTGTTTTGATTCTGGTTCGTGCGAATGGGTTATAGCTTCCCGATTTCGAGGGGGTTCGGGAGGTTCATTCGGGATGGATGAACCGTTGGCATGTAGCGGGACGATGGGAGCGATACGTATCGTGTTATGCTGCTGTGACATAAATGGTTCCAATTAGATCGAGAGCGACATCGAATTCGATTCTGGGTGGTGAAGTTTTGTTCGTTAAAATGAAAGATGAATTATATGCCAGTTTCTTTCTGCAATCTTTTTTCCTTCATCACAATCGGGTTCATCACCTCGCTTATAAGCCCACGACAATGTAGATGCCGTATGACCAGCAAAGTTGGTGTCCACTATCAGAAATATTGCTCAGTGACTAAATAATCAGAGTATATCGAATATAATAGTTTCATCTAGCTAGGGTATCTAATCGGGTCAATGGCGTATTAATCACCTATATATTTACCTTCGTACCTTTTATGCATTCAGAAAATGATAAAGAAAAGCATAGGGGTCATTCCATATCAAGTGACCAGAGAAATGCATCGACCCTCTTCGATTCGAACCAAAATTGGCTGATATACTTGTTCTAGGCTATTTATCAAAAATCCAAAGTTTTAGACTAATCGGTGCACCCTCGGCCCATGGGCTGCCTCCATTTTTTGTGATTTTCGAAAAGTTTATATTTTGTTTATTGAATATCTCAATGAATAAAAGAGCTACAAACAATGTTAGATACTTTTTTTCAAAGAAAATTAAATTTGATACCAAATAAATATTTTTTATATTTTTTACAGTGTTGCCAACATTTATATTTTTGTGGTTGAAATATTAAATTGCATTTTTCTCAAAATGCTCTCACTATTTTTTCAATTTTCATGGCTCCAATGTATTCAACAGACTTTTTTATATACTTTATATACTTTTTATACTTCACATATAATTAACAAATTCCACTTAAAATAAAATAAATATCAAAATTTATTTCATGCTGCGTTTTGCCTTTGCAGTAAGTGTTGAATTTTTAAGGTTTTTCAAAATCATAAGAACAGTGGCATCGTCTGTTGGAGCTGCCGAATGCATTCCGCGGATTCCATGAATGGGTTGAGCACTAGCAAATCTGACTGCCAAATGTTCTTTCTGCTTCTTGCACTGCCGTGATGCCATAAATTTCACATTCAAGCTGTAATTACAGCGTGCCCAATCATACAACTTTTTTGGAGTTTGTATGGTAGTTCCTTGGAGACTAGCTCTCGTCGTCAATCGCTTTAGTGTTCCACCTTCTCCATCGCTTGGACCTTTACCGTATGTAGTTGCAACAAAAGCCAAAGTCTTCACGATGGTACAGCAAATTCAAGATGTTAAGCCTGTTCTTGTTCTGTGAACCGGCACCTTCAGAGAAGTGATAAATGTTTGTCAGCTTAGTCAGAACTTCTCCTTCGGTGAACTGGTAGAACTCTGCCTGTTTGGCTGCAATATAGTCATGCTTCTTCTAACAACTGCGGCTTCTTCGAGAAATGTTCCAATGAATGTATCAGCATCACAAACTACTGTCTACTAGCCGCACCTTTCTTGTTTTTCTTGTTGCGTCCATTGTTTGCACGATATTTTCCTCAATCGAAAAAAAGTTCCTGCTAGAGCACACTCTGGTGGGCGCAGCTCAGCAAACTTCGAAAATCCGATGTTGATATCATGAAACTTTTCTTTGAAGAATCGGTATGTTTCGCTAAGGTTCGCCAGCACTAATCGCTTTTGCTTGAAGATACGAGATGTTCCCTCCCGAACACTTTTACAACCCTTTCTTAACAGCCAGTTCTTTACTCACGTCTGCCTCACGGTAAAACGCTTTTACTTTCTGCACTATGTCTTCCGAAACACGATGGCCTTTCTTGGGGTGAGAGGAACAGATAATTCCTCTCTCTTTAACGCACTTTTTCATGGTTCGCACTAACCTCTCAGAGCACCGAAATTCTTCTGTAGATTGAAATGCAAACGATTAGTTATTCACTTTGAATTTTCTGCACTCCATGTTGTCACTAACGACTGACCCCTCAACAGAGTTTATTTTGATCTCTCTTTCATTTATTAAAGCGCCATTATAACACTTCTGATTGAAACACAACATTGCTGGCTAGCATGATCTAAAAATAGTGGAATGAAAAACGTAATGCTGAATGGAATATGAATGAAAAAGAAAGTAATCAAAGAGAGTCTCTCAATTTCAGATTCGCTCTAATGTAAAAAAAAAACCCTAGATTTATAAACAAACTTGTAAATTTTCATGTGGGCCAAGAAAAACTGCTATTATTCGAAAATTTAAGCCGTGCTTATCTGTTAGATCTGCCTCGATGAAGTATAACAGATTATATAAGAGTGGTTGAATAATAAAATTTTGAAAACATCAAATCTTTAACAATCAATATCTCCATGACGGAGCAAATTGTTTTTTTCTCAATAAGTGTTTCTTATGTAAAAAAGTCTGTTGAACACATTGGAGCCATAAAAATTGAAAAAAGTGGGAGCATTTTGAGAAAAATGCAATTTAATATTTCAACCACAATAAACCACAATAAAAATGTTTGCAACACTGTAAAAAATATAAAAAATATTTATTTGGTATCAAATTTAATTTCTTTTAAGAAAAATATCTATTATTGTTTATAGCTCTTTTATTCATTGAGATATTCAATAAACAAAATCTAGATTTTTCAAAAATCTCAAAAAATGGGGGCAGCCCATGGGCCGAGGGGTACACCGATTGGTCTAAGACTTTGGATTTTTGATTAATAGCCTAGAGCAAGTGTATCAGCCAATTTTGGTTTGAATCGAAGAGGGTCGATGCATTTCTTCGGTCACTTGATATGGAATGACACATAGGCTATATGTCCCATACCTAAGCCTAATATGCTGCGGCTGGTTACATTTTTCTTGTTACTCATAAAGTAGTGGAGCTACAAAAGACATTCAACTAGTTATTTGCTTGCAAAGATAAGACGCTTGTTGTTTCAAACTATGACAAACTAAACAACCAGCTTTATTACGACGAAAACTTTCTTGGAACATGAATGTAATGTCGGTCTATAAGCACCAAATTGGGTGTACTCATGGATGCAGCTTCGTCTCATATAAAGGTAAACTTCCATATAACGTACCCTCGATAAAGCGTCACTTTTACTACGATGGATTGAATTTGGATTGATTTGGATTGGATTTGGATTGGATTTGGATTGATTTGGATTGGATTTGGATTGGATTTGATTGGATTTGGATTGGATTTGATTGATTTGGATTGATTTGGATTGATTGGATTGGATTTGGATTGGATTTGGATTGGATTTGGATTGATTTGGATTGGATTTGGATTGGATTTGGATTGATTTGGATTGATTTGATTGGATTTGATTGGATTTGGATTGGATTGGATTGGATTTGATTGGATTTGGATTGATTTGGATTGATTTGATTGATTGGATTGGATTTGATTGATTTGGATTGATTTGGATTGGATTTGGATTGGATTTGGATTGATTTGGATTGGATTGGATTGGATTTGGATTGATTTGGATTGGATTTGGATTGGATTTGGATTGGATTGGATTGGATTTGGATTGGATTTGGATTGGATTTGGATTGGATTTGGATTGGATTTGGATTGGATTTGGATTGGATTGGATTGATTGGATTGGATTGGATTGGATTTGATTGGATTTGACTGGATTTGGATTGATTTGGATTGACTTGGATTCGATTTGGATTGGACTTGGATTGATTTGGATTGATTGGATTGGATTTGGATTGGTTTGATTGGATTTGGATTGGATTTGGATTGGATTTGGATTGGATTTGGATTGGATTTGGATTGGATTTGGATTGATTTGGATTGATTTGGATTGGATTTGCATTGGATTTAGATTGGATTTGGATTGGATTTGGATTGGATTTGCATTGAATTTGGATTGGATTTGGATTGGATTTGGATTGGATTTGGCATTGAATTTGGATTGATTTGGATTGGATTTGGATTGACCTTGAATTGGATTTGGATTGGATACAAGGATTGGATTATACTTGGATTGGATAAAGATAAAATGCTGGAGAGTTGCTGAGAGACAACACGCAGTTTGCGCCGCCGTTTCAAACCGGTGTGTCAAAACAGAAACGTCAACTGTGTGTTAAAGCAAGGTTACCAACATTTATACCTCTTTAAAACGTTACTTTAACATACACTCGCTCTATCAAAAAAAATACATGATTTTGCATGATGTGGAAAGCGGAGCACTTCATGACAAACGGGACGGTCACTGGGCCGGTATAACCAAAGGAATGCGTCTACTTCCACTTCTGAGGTCACACTAAGATCCTACGCTTTTCTGGCCAGATATAGCCTCGCCAGTCATTACTCGGAAGATGTTTTGGGGTATTACAAGGCTAAGGAGGTCGATTTCATGCCGAAGCATCTCAATCCTCGAACGCACCAGAACTGCGACCAATAGAGAAGTACTGAGTCATCATGAAGCAGGCACATCGGAAATATCTTTTGCAAGGGAAATCGGAGGAGGATATGATGAAAAAATGAAATGAGAAGTGTTGACTATGTATACCAGCAGTGATTCGGGCAGTGAGATTCCGGCTCAAACTAGAAAGTTGTGATCGAGTACTGCATTGAAGATAAGAACCATTGCATTGAAGAACCGCTTTAATGATAATGGGAAGACTGATGAAATGAATGAAGTAGAAGAATTACTGTGTTTGACCAAAGCCGAAATCATGACTTGGCGTTCCAAATATCACGCGACAGAATAGACTGGAGCATTTCCATCCCAAAAAGCAAACTTCACACATTTATTGAGTTCTGCCTAAGATGGCAATTGTCATTGAAAAAAATATGCTAGAATAACTTTTCATAAGGGCGTATGCAAAATGTGGACTATTCTTTTTTTTCAAAAATTCAAATGTATGAGGTTTTATTAAATAAAATTGTTGCCTTGGACAACATTCTTGATTTTTTTTTTGTTCTTTTAGTAAAAAATACACTGACAGAAAAAAACATAGCATATATATCAAAAAGAATCAAAATATTAATATTCTCATGATTCCTCTAAAATTGTTGTCATTTTTTAAACAGAGAGTCGAAGCTATGTCCTTGAAGCTGCTGAAAAGTTTTGCACACATACCTCTTCAGGACTTTTTAAAAATTCGTCAGCCCGAGGCTAAAAATCTCTATAATAAAAGAAAAACAACATCCGTCAAATTTGAATCGGATCTTTAAAACTTTATCAAATTGCTCTGTTTAAAGTGAAACAAAACGAAAGAAAAATTAACTTCTGCAAATATTTCTTGCAACGCCCATCCGTCCTCGAGCTAATTAGAATATTAAATTAATATATCTTTAAACTTTTAGCCATATTCGAAAGTTGGTCTCGATCAATGCTGTAAATCGTTTCGAAAAAATGCGCTAAATTTGCCAAAAACTAGTTTCAGAAGCTGATTTTTCAAATAGCATGTATGAAGTAATCGTTGTGCTGGACTATTTTCATAAATTTGGTTCAAAGCTTAACTATCAAAAACGAACCTTAGGTGTGCCACCCACTTGGTATGGGATGAAAATAGTAGTACCGCAGTTACGTCAATATTTGTCCTGTGGGTTGGCACACTGTTCTAAGCGACTAACCCTTGCGACATCTTCATTTATTTGATGGCAAATAGTGTAGTAGCGATTTTCTGTGCTCAATTAATCATGCATTTTAGTACTATTTTTAAGCTATCAAGGCTCCAATAAAAAACTTCAGGTACCAAAAAAGGGTCCTTACTTTTCCCGTGCACAAAAATCTTTTGGAATTTTGGTGACAAACATTTAAAAAAGATTAAACATATTGTAAATACATAACATACTGTTCTCAACCCAGCAATGTTTTGCTAGGAATATATGAAGAGAAAGAGCTGATAATGGTTAAAATTGATCAGAGACAGAGACACTAAACACAAGGGCATCAGAGGTGCCCGTTTTAAAAGTTTATTTTTTATTTCATCGACCAAACTAAAGGGTGATGACGGGTCAAAATTTGGTCAAGAGAAAACGCGTGTAAATCGGTGAAATCGTTTATTTAAAAAATCAAATTAAATTTCTTTTTCAAGTTCAATTAGTATAAAAATTCAGGAAAAATATTCAGTTAGGCTTCCGCTTTCCTCCAAATCCGACTTGCCGGGCCTTACGCTTGACCCCTGCCATCAGATTTTGTACAGCCACCTTGTCCACCTTCTTCGCCGCAGAAAGCCAGTTTGCCTTGAACTGCTGCTCGTCCTTAGCAGTTTCTTTGGTCTTCTTTAGGTTCCGCTTCGACAAGTAGCCCAGTATTTCTCAATTGGGCGGAGCTCTGGCGTGTTGGGAGGGTTCTTGTCCTTGGGAACCACCTGCACGTTGGTGGCGGCGTACCACTCCGATGGCCTTTTTACCGTAATGGCAAGATGCCAAATCCGGCCAAAACAGTACGGAACAACCGTGTTTCTTCAGGAAAGGCAGCAGACGTTTATTCAAACACTCTTTTCACGTAAATTTCTTTGGTTGACAGTCCCGGAAGCTATGAAAATGCTGCATTTCGCTCACAGGTACAGATGGCTTGCCAAACCAGATATTTCTTTGCGAACTTTGACAGTTTCGTGTGCTTGAAAATATCTGCTACCTTTCCCCTTTTTTTTGCCGCATAAAACTCCTGTCCCGGATGCTGCTTGTAGTCGGCTTTGACGTAGGTTTCGTCGTCCATTACCACGCAGTCAAACTTCGTCAGCATCGTCGTGTACAGCCTCCGGATCGCGCTTTGGCCGTCGTATTTTGTTTATCATCGCGATTTGGAGTAACCTACCTTCTTGTAAGTCGATAGTCCGGCTCGTTTTTTGGCCTCGATGCATGGTTGCAGACGATACACCCAGCTTATTTGCGGCATCTCGGAGAGATAGGTTAGGGTTTTGCTTGAAACTACCGGCAACTCTCTTTGTCGTCTCAGCGGCTTCCGGTTTTCGATTTCCCCTGATCCAGACTTCCTGGCTGTCGACAAACGTTCCCCAAACACTTTAATTACATTTGTAACGGTTGATTTGGCAACTTTTAGCGATTTTGCCAACTTTGCGTGCGAGTAGCTTCGGATTTTGCGATGCGCGAGCAAAATTTTGATACGCTGCTCTTCTTGCTTGGACGGCATTTTGACAACTGAAGAGTGAATTCCAAAATCAAAATAGAGCAACATTCTACACACACACCTTCAAAATGAGGGGTGTTCAGGTTTTTTAAATGCAAAATTGAAAGAAATACGTCAAGTTGATATTGACCAAATTTTGACCGTATCGCCCTTTAACGGCATCATTCTGTTTTTTTTTACGGTTAAGAAACGAAAAAGTCTTGTAGCCCCTGTGAAAATTTATTAAGATGCTGAATATCACTACCAACGTTCTATAACGGCCGTAAATGAATAAATATAAACACTTTTACTTTAATTCGCAATAATGAACAAATTAACTGAGAGAAACTATTTGCAGTAATGAATTTGTTTTAAATGAAACGTTAATTTTTTTTAAATTGTTTTACCAAAAACAGTGCAATATGATAGAGATTCAAAAATCGATCAAAATCCAACAAATTTTCAAAAAAGTAAAGCAAAAGTATCCGTCTAAAGCTTTTAGGACAAAACTAAAAAAAATGTGTTTTAACATGAACTTACTATGTTACTATGTTACTAACACATTAAATGTCCTAGAACGTGGTCAAAGACGGTAATTTGATTCAATAAAGCGTAACAAAGTTAAGATTTTTTTTAAAAAGGGGTTTAAATTTTGCCCTTATGAAACTTTAGCATAATATACACTTATAAAATTTGAAATGCCATCTCAGGTAAAACTCAATACATGTGATTGCCGTCTCTGACGAACTCTGAATGTCTACAGCAGACGTGCAGTTTAAAGAGACGTTAAAAGAATGAAATATGAAAAGTTTCATTCGGAGATGGTGAAAGAACTTTCGTTTAAACTTGCGTTTTGAGCTGGAAATTTGAAAACACAAAAGGAAGCTAGAAAATGAGAAGAAAGATCAGTAATTTCAATTTAATTTCAACTATTTTTAGTAACAGATACGCGTATTTTGTCTACAATGTGCAGACTTCTTCATTGTCGTGTACACTGAAAGTTAATTTTAGTTTATATTACAAAATCGAAAGTAATACTCACTAATCCATTCGTTGTTTTCAACAACGAAACTGATTTGTTCTTTTTATGAAGATACATTCGTAATTAATTGTACGCGCAACTGTCAAAAGCACGAAGCTTTTTTGTTGACACAGAAAGAACATTCGTACATTGTACGGAAACAATGCAAAGAGCTACGATTATTTTGTCACAAATTAAAAAGAAACGTCTCTCTGGTGGTTGTACGAAGGACTGACAGATCTACTTTATCGACTCAAAATGTGGACTGACAAAAACGCAATCGATGGAATTGTCCAGCGTTTTTTATTGTTTCAGACATGTGGGGTTCGAACCTGAATATTTGGAAAGTGCTGATTCTAAATCTCTGGTGATCTCACTAGGCTACGCTGACTCGTGAGAACATTCTTGCTTAATGAGCATGAAGTTATAGCTCACGACAGCGCTTTGATTTTTATTTTGCGATAGATAAATTATTTCCACCCATATCAGCAGAAACACCATCGTCAATGAGTGCGGTATAAAAGAGAAACAGCGATTGGCTGGTCATCACGAAGATCATTTCGTACATTTTACAAAAAGGTGTAATGATAGCATTTCACCAGATAAAAAGCATTATGAATGTTTCATACAATATACGAGACATTTGTTCTATGTACAAAATCCATGTTTACGAAACGCGTGAAAGCTACTTTACGAAAATAAATTTTCAGTGTACTAATACTCGACTTTTAGTACACTACTCTGAAGAAATCTGCACATTGTAGACGAAATACTCGTATCTGTTAAGATAAGCAATAGAGATAGTTGGAATTTAAATGGAAACTACTAATCTTTCTTCTCATTTTCTAGCTACAGGTATTCCACTTAATAGCTCACACTCTCCAGGACAAAAGGAAGTTTCAATATCAATCCTGCCGGAATTCGTTCTCTTAAAGATGCCTTTATGGAGTTCGTAATGAAGAAATGATGCAACTAGTTGTGGGTTTCACTATTGCAAAATATCAGCGGCAGGTGACGTGGAATTCAAACTAGTTATGGTGGATGAGCTACTATCAGTGCTTAAATGTTCGAAAAATGCAGGTTTAAGGATTGTATCGAAAAAAAACTGGCAACGCTTATGATGCACTCACACATACACGCGTAAAACTATCGGTCTGAGCCTACCTACATTCGATTTCATCACGACAACGTAAAATCTATCTCCAAGAAGTTAGGGAAACACTACTCGTTCAATGAGCTGCCAAGAAAAGGAAGAAAACTAGCTGACCCAAAATTGGATCGGATCGTAATTAACCTCGTCCTTCAGAATAGATCGATGTCGATTCTTGATATACAAAAAAAAAGTTGGTTTCTCCGTCTGAATGGTACAAAAAATCACGTAACAAAGCGTTAAGACTTATAAGAACTAGAAAACAAAGTGCTGAGAAAGAATCCAGGGGAAAATCAGAACCAGAACGTCATATGGCCAACTTTTGCAACGGCCGTCTGTCTGCGTTTTGACCGATGACGAAACATATGTGAAAGAGAACTTCAGAACGCTACCAGGACCTCAATATATCACCAAGGTCATCGACGAAGATATGAGCATCTCCGAAAAGTCTTTGGAATTGGAAAAAATTGTCCAAAAGGTAAAAGTCATGAAAACGTGAACTAGTTCACGGTCCATTTTCGTGAACGCTTTTGTTTCTGTGTATGGCCGTGTATGTGTGTGTGTTCCGTTATACAAGCAGTACAAGGTCCTTCCCTTGTTTTGGCCTGAATTGGCGTCAGCCCATTTTTCCAAAACCACAGTATAATAGACGTAAGAAAATGGAGTAGATTTTGTTGGAAAAGATATCAGTCCTCCCAATTGTCCACAGCTTCGTTCAATTGAACGCTATTGGGCCATCGTCAAGTGCATCTTCAAGAAGAGTGGTGAGGAGTGCAAAATCATGGAAGAGCTCGATAAGAATTGGTTTGCTGCTTCTAGAAAATGCGCCAAAACTACAAAACCTCATGACTGGAGTCAAATCCAAAATCAGAAAATTCTGGGAATAAAGTTGCTCTCATTCATTTCTTTAAACAAAGATAGCAAAACTTGAATTATATGATACAGTTCTGGGAACTTTTTTTTTCGATAGGGTGAACCTAACAATGAGAGATTCTCTCCTCTTTCGCTCTATTTCATTTATAACAGCGCCATTAGAAAACTTTCAAGGGATTCTTTGGTACAGCTCGAAACACAACCGTGTTGGCTAGCATACTCTACAAATAGAAGAAAGAAAAACGTGAAGAAAATTGGAAAATGAATAAAAGAGAAGGTAATCAAAAAGAGTCCCTCAATGTTAGATTCGCTCCAGTGAAAAAAATCCATAGAGAAGTTTTTTTGCTATGAAAATGAATGTGTTGCCAGTTGGTTTTGCTACAGGCCTTATAAGGCAACAATCCACACAAGTGTGAATGTTTTATGGATCTACAAACATTGTTTACGGCGTGGATTTGTTTGCAAGCCGTTATGAGTCTATAATGATACCAAAGCATAAGCCAGTACATTCGCTTTGACAATACAGTGGCTTAGAGGATACCTGGACAGGATGAGGTTTGCACTTGGCACCGAGCTACAAGAAATCTTCGGACCCTTTAGTGGTTGTTCGTCTGATTATCAAAATTTTCCTCAAACATTTCGTGACAAGTACTTGCCAGGTGTGAACTTTGCTATTGACGAACGGATCGTTAGCTTCAGAGGGAGAGTTGTGTTGAGAGTTTACAGCAAGCCCAAACTGTGTCTTTAATAAATTAATTATTTTGCCTTGTGTGATGCTGAGAACGTGAACTTCTTCAGTTTTGATATCTGCATGGATAAGTCAAATAGTGACCAAAATGTATTAGTAAATTAGCAATGTTCATCAATATTTGGAAAAATCAATAACTCTGCAGAAGTTGGCCAAGGGCAACAATTGTTCTTCAGTTGACAAAACCATACACAGATGCTGGGGGGACGAGGGTTTTTTGATATTTGTTTCCCCCATTTTGAATGTTGTTTTTTGTATTCTCCCATGCGCGGAGTAACGATCTATGATGAAATTTGTCAGAAGCAGATAATATTGTCCCGTTTGGTCGTATGTGTGATGAATTGATTGCATTGAAGCTCTTCGGTCAAACAAGCGGGAAGTTCCTGTGGTGACTTGGACGACGGCGTAGCAGGATAACGAGAGCAATATTAGATCGTGTCTGCAGGTCTATAATAGCCAGTTGATGATGACTTCTTGGCTCCCTAAAAAGACTAACAAATGCTGTCAACGGACAAGACTGTGATATCCAAAGAGCCATATGAGTGT
>JASCZW010017339.1:0-17199 GCA_034211315.2 Aedes japonicus | reverse complement strand
ATCAAACCAAAATTTCAGGGTAGTTTAATACATATATTTACTTCAGAAATGCAAAAGAAAAGTTAATCGATGGAGCCTTGAGTGTAAAATTGAACACATTTTCGCTTGATGCCCTCTATCAAAGTCTTCACAGTGTCATCCGGTACCAGTTTCTCAGTTTTTTTCCATTTTCTTAACATGTCCTTCTCGTCTTTGACTGTCTTCTTGCTCTTCCGAAGTTCCCGCTTCATCATTGCCCAGTACTGCTCCACCGGGCGCAGCTCCGGACAGTTTGGCGGATTCATGTCCTTTGGAACAAAATGGACAGAATTGGCCTCATACCACTCCAGGACACTTTTAGAATAGTGGCATGATGCCAAATCTGGCCAAAATAGCGGAGCTTCGTCGTGCTGCTGCAAGAACGGCAAAAAGCGCTTCTCGAGGCACTCGGATTTGTAGATCTCGCCATTTACTGTGCCCTTTGTCACGAAAGGCGCACTCCTCAGTCCGCAAGAGCAGATGGCCTGCCAAATGAGATATTTGGAGGCGAACTTCGACATTTTCTTCTTCTTAAATTTGTCGTCCACATAGAACTTGCTCTTGCCGGTGAAAAACTCCAACCCCGGAATTTGCTTAAAATCGGCTTTTATATACGTTTCGTCGTCCATCACACAGCAGCCATATTTTGTCAGCATCTTCTCGTAGAGCTTCCGTGCCCGAGTTTTAGCCGTCGATTGTTGCCGCTCATCGCGGTTTGGGAAGTTCTGTACCTTGTTTGTATGTAGTCCAGCTCTCTTCTTTGCATTCTGGACGTAGCTCTGCGACATGCCGATCTTTTTAGCCAAATCACGGCTTGAGACGTTGGGATTTGCTTTAATCATCCGCTTCACCTTTCCCTCCGTCTTTTTGTTCTCCGGTCCCGGTTTTCTTCCAGCTCCTTTGCCGTGGTCCAACGTCAACCGCTCCTGGAACCGCTTCAACACTCTGGAGACGGTTGAATGGTGAATGTTCAACATTTTTCCCAACTGCCGGTGCGACAGGTCAGGAAATTCCAGGTGTTTGGAAAGAATTTGTTCTCTCGACTCGCGTTGGTTCACCTCCATTTTCGTTGAATCGAAAAACACGACTTCGAGTTTGACAGCATGTAAACAATACACATCAATGAGAAAGTGTGCAAAATTTGGTTGATTTTTACCCAATGGTAAAAAAGTTATGCCCTGTTGAATGTGTCGCAATAATTTCGTGTTCGCCCTTTATGATGTAGGAGGAGATGTTCGCTCATCACCATGAGGCATCAGGAGTGAACATTGGTGTTTTTTGGCTGGAGTGAGGGATATGAGGGGAAAGTGTTGATGGTTCCGTCGGTGTGCGGCAGGTTGGAGGTGGAACAGATGTTTTTTATTTGGGAAATTGAGCGAAAGGGCATGTGCACACAATAGATCGCTAGAATAACTATACAAGCCACAGTGGTACATGAGCGTCTTTCCACACGTCAATTCTTGCCTGTTGAAGTGGCGGACTTGTTCCGTTGCTACAACCTACCCCGCAGTGGCATGTATAGGCAGAATTGACGTCCATGGTTCGAGTACCACTGGATACATGCCCTTTCGCTCAATTTCCTAAATGCGGGGCATCTGTTCTGTTTCCAGCCTGCCGCAAACTGACGGAACTATCAACGCTTTCTCTTCATGTCTTTCATTCTGGCCGAGAGGCATTGATGTTCACTCTTGATGCCTCATGGTGATGAGCGAACATCTCCTCCTACACCAAATTCTTAATAGATATTAATTTTATCGAAGCTGCAACAGCGGAAGTCTTTCGATGACCAGCTAAGTTACGGATATATATTCTACTAAAGACTGTATTCGATGACATTTGGACACACGCAATTGTTCGTAACTTTTTAGCGTGTGGGTAAAAAATATTGAAATTTTAACTGAATGTATTTCATTGTGTTGTGTCAATTGTGTAATGAGTTTCGTGAAAACCGGTCAAGTGATTTCAGTGATGGCTTCGAATGAGGAAATAGTGCGCCAACAAATTTTGGGCACTCACTTCGAAAACCCAAACGCTTCTCATCGATGGATCGGAAAACAGCTCGGAATCGCACATTCAACCGTATCTCATGTGATCAAAACGTTCAAGGACCGTAAAACAACCAAGCGGAAAAATGGAAGTGGCAAAAAACGTGGCAAAAAACGTGGCACATCAAATCCGGAGAAGGCCAGGATGGTATTGAACCAATTTAAGCGTTATCCCAACATTTCGATCAGGGATGTTGCGAAAAAGGCGAAAGTTTCAGTTTGTTTTGTGCAGAAAACAATGAAACGTTCTGGATTACATGTGTACACGGTCCAGAAGCCACCAAACCGGAGCGATAAACAGAACTCGGTGGCCAAAACTCGTGCAAGAAAACTGTACGGGGAGTGGCTCACAAAACCGTTCTGCATTGTGATGGACTATGAGACCTACATTAAAGCCGACATCAAACAAATGCCAGGACAGGAACACTACGTCGCCACCTCTAGGTTGGCCGTTCCGGAGAGTGTACGGAAGAAGAAACTGTCGAAATTCGCCAAAAAATTCCTTGTCTGGCAAGCGATCTGCGGATGTGGCAAAATGAGTCAGCCCTTCATCACCTCTGGGACCGTCAACGGACAAATCTACACGGACGAATACCTCCAAAAACGACTTCTGCCCTTCTTGAGATCTCACGATGGCCCAACACTGTTTTGGCCGGATTTGGCATCTTGCCACTATGCCCGGCCCGCCTTAGACTGATACAAAGATAATAATGTGGTTTTTGTACCAAAGACGTCTACCCTTCAAACACTCCGGAACTTCGCCCAATTGAAAAATTTTGGGCAATCATGAAGAGCAAAGCTCGTTAAAACTCAAAACTGATAGAAAATGAACTTGAACTAAAGAAAGTGTGGTTAAAGTAAGTAAACAAGTCAGGCCTATCATTGCCCAAAATTTGATGAAAGGGGCCCAGGCAAAGGTGCGGGCATTTGGGTTGGGAGAAGAGGTTCAATAAACCAATGATGTCAAAACTTAACCATTTAGTAGTACTTTATTTCCAAAAAGTTTGAAAAGAATCGGGCTCAAGGAAAATTTTTGGTGACCTATTTTGTGTGTCCAAATTTCATCGAATACAGTCTTTATGTATGGTGGTTAAAACACACTAAAATTTTAAGTAATTGTTTCGGGAATTGAGCAGTTAAGTTCAACTGACAACCGTTTGAGTTTACCATTACGTTGGTTGTTTCAATATGATAGCTTCGAAAACAAACAGATACACATGTTAATGCGAACCTTTCTACTATTTTTAGGTTTTTTCAAAGGAAAATTTTGTTTATTTCAACATTTTAATCAATCGTGCGCTTCTATTTCACGTATTACCACAATTGTCAACGCCAATCCAAGCGTGGTCTTCCAGTACACTTCCGAAAACTCCCGAACAGTAGTCAACATCCAATATGAAGCCTTTTTCATCCTCTGGCAGGACGAGCATTGCTTTACACACATCTATACCAGGATTTCACACCTATACCAGGAATCCGTTCTGAAAGTTGGACTTACTGCAGGCGCTTTTTACATTGTTAAGTAATTTAATTTGTGTCTCAAAATTCCATGTACATCATTCAAGTTTTGAATTTGTAAAATAGAATTTTTGTCTTTTATGATATCTTAATTTTTTATGTGGGAAAGTAAGACCTTGTAAGGAACAACAAAAGTAGGGTAACGGGATGTAATGTTAGCCTAGCTCCTTCCTTCGGCCTATGTACCAAATGTGTCATTATTTTAGCGATAATCAACAAAATCATGTTGCTATTAGGATGACCGATGTAATTTAAAGTAATTGAGACAATATTAATCAACTTATAGTTTTTCACTTCCGTGTAATTTTCGATTTCTTGAACTTTTTGGGCATCAAGATTTCACTGGTTAAGCTGAACAGATGATTCTAACGATCTTCAAGTGATCTAAATTTGGCTCAATTGAATCGATAAAGCGAGTAATGCAGGCTGGATATGCAGATAATAGTTACACGTTACAAACTTACTGTTCACATAGCTAAAATAATAATGATTTTACAAGAAAATCGTAGACCTAATGTTGGGGACATATTATTTTGAATGTTCCCAAATATGACCTGTTGTTTCAATAACGTAGTAAAAAGGTTGTTATTGGCAAAATTTTAAGTGGAAATGCATGAGTTTGCGGTTGTTTATATTCAAGTCGTTCATCCAAACACAAACCGAAGGAACAAAATCATTATATAGTGAATTATAATGTTTTCATTATTGAATGGCTAGAAAATCATATATGAACATCACTTAAGTGTTTCAAAGCAGTTATATGTTAGTTTGTGTTGTGAAATTTGTGTTGAGTTAAGTGAATACAGCTGGCAATGGCTAAATTCATAAAATTAGAAAAGAAAAACCGTACAAAGACTGAATTTAGTAATAAATCCATCGAATGGGACGAAGTTGTATCAATGAATAGACCCAATTTAGAGCTTATAGACCGACATTAAATCCATATCCCTCGAAAGTTTCTGACTTTATAAAAACAGTTGAGTAACTTTTCGTGATTCATTCTAACAAACTTATCTTAGCAAGTTTATGACTAGTTGAATCTCGCTTACAGCTAAAAAAATGTATGAGTTATAATAAAAAATGTAATCGATGGTTGCATAATAGGCTGAATCAAGGGACACATACCCTATATGCAATAATTTATTTCATATTGGATCAGCTTATAAAAACATATCAGTCCTTTACGAATACCAATCAGAGAAGCATGCGTTTAAAAATTTCATTCTTTTAATATATAAGACTGGTATGCTTTTATGGTAAGTAATTCAAATTTTAAACAACTATTGTACTAGGAACAGTAGAAATTGGCAACACCTCAGCACATTCACGAGTACAAATAAAAATTAAAATAAATTTTGTTAATTGAATCTAAGCTTCAATATAGCCGTTAAATTTCCTGTATTTTGTATCTTACCTGTTTTTATAAATCATCATTTATGCTAAAAATGCCCACTGTCCCTATAACAACTATGTAACTGGGAATAGGGGGATAACCTAAGGCAGTCGAAGGACTTTTTGACTGGACTGGGTTCGTGGAGTCGCTAGTCCCTTGTCGTGCGAAGACCTGACCGTGGTATTTCGAAGGTCCTCGCTGAGATCGGCATGGGCCGACTGGCTCTGTTAGAACAAGCCTTCACTTACGCTATTCTTTCGGGGTAACCTGCTGAGTAGGCCATCCCTTATTTTGAAAAAAAATGGCCAAGTCAAGAATTCCACCTCTTAAAAAAATGTTCGTCTTGGCTAGAAAACAAACACTTAAATTTGAAGACCGTACGTAGACGTTAAGTGCTCCCCCAACGAACCTGAAGAAATTGTAGAACTGGTAAAATGTAAAATGTTATCAACCTGACCACACTGATCTTGATCGACCTGCAAGACCGTACTCTACAGTTGCGTACTTGCCACCACGTGGGTAGTCACCAGTACTACAATTTCTTCAGGTCCGTTGGGGAGCACTCAACGTCTACGTACGGTCTTCAAAATGTAGTATGTTTGTTTTCTGAGTCAAGACGAACATTTCAGAGGTGGAATTCTCGACTTGACCATTTTTCAAAACAGGGATGATTACTGCTGAGCATAGTCTTGCAGACATAAGTAATCCTTTCACTGATGGTGGGTTCTTATCATATCACATCACATAACATCACATCACCTGGAGAATCCGTTCTGAAAGCGAGATATGAAGAAGCAGAAGATAACGTGCCACTTTTGTAAGCAGCCTGGGCACAAACAAAAGGATTGTCGCGCTATGGTGGAGCAAGCAGCTGGAAGTCAGAGCGAGTCTCGTCCTCAGAACCGATATGTACCCAGTGTGAAAGTTGTCAAGAAACCCAGAATGAATCGAAGCTCGAAATTGGAAAATGCTTGGGTGAGCGATTCAGGAGCAACGTTTCAGTTCGAGTTCGATGAGAGCATATAACAGGATGTTGTCCTGACAGACTGTAAGAAAGCGTCACCGAAAGGAATCGAATCCTGTCATCTGACATTAATGGCAATTCAAATTCTCCCAGGGGGGAACACTCCAAAGTAGCCCTTACGGATGTGTTGAACGTACCGGATTTCTAGTCGAATCTCATCTAGACGAAGAAGCTACTACGATCGTTTTCGGACGGCTAGCGGACGTCGTGTTTTCAAAGGTCATCGGTAGTGCCACATCGTCCGCTGTAATGTACCACTTGGTGATTGCACACGAAGCGTTAGTGACAAGAGAGACCAAGCGCACATTTTGGAAACCATGATCATGATGCTATTCGAGAGCTCGAGATCAAGGAATTGGTAACCGGAACCAAGATTGAAGACTGTGGCTGACGTGCTGTATGCGAGTTTCGCCAGTATGGTAAGCTGACAGATTTCCCGTTTCCGAAAAATTCCAAACGAAAGTCAAGTCAGGCAATGGATCTTATTCACTCGGACGTATGCGGCCCCATGTAAACACTAACTCCTGGTTGGTGTCAATATCGTTTGACTCTGATCGACGATTTCACCCAACAACCATGTGTCGCACTCTGGTCAACCGATGCGGATTATTGCGTACTAAAAACTGAATTCTGAAACTAATGAACGATGTAGGGGACACCGTTGTCAAGCCCATCAAGATACGGAAGGACAACCAAAGTTGGATTGCAATCCTGCGGACTGAAGGTGGGAAAACCCGAACGAAGTACATCGACACACAGTACAGTTTCGCCAAAGACCCAGAGAAAACCGGTGTTATGAATGTTATTTATTGTCCCACGGACCTGATGATTGCTGACATACTCTTGAAGCCATTAGCAAGAGTGAATCTGAAACAGCTGGGGAAAAAGATTGGCCTCGAGCGCGTCAAGCATGAGAAAGAGTGAAGGAGAAAACGATGCAACTCTACCGAAGAGTCTAATCGTAGTAGCCTAATATAAGATACGGTTAAATCAGCGTTATTCTGCGTGGCGTGAGTCGAGACGACTCGCTCTCACATACGAGGTGACAATTGTCGCCTCGTGTGACGTAACTCTCCGTACAAATCAAATGGAGAGTCACCTCGTATGTGAGAGACGCAGAATAACGCTGAATATTCATTACTCTACAACTTCGGTTGCAATTCTTTATTCCTTCAAGAAACTCCAGAGTTTACATTGGCTAATGGAAGTTCTGGGTGGAAGATAAACTGAAGCTATGCTAAAAGTCTTTATTATTTGTAGTTACTTGACAAGCGATGGTTTCGACGCCTGAAAAGGCTGGTGAGAAATTTTCTAGAAAGGGAAGCACTGCTTGGTATTAACAAGCACTCCTCCATAAGAATCGTCTCTGTCCAGGCATATTGTGTTAAAACCATGGAAGTTGAGTTCATTTCTGAAGGAAGGCATGTTGCAGAAAAAGCAGATATATCACAATCGGAATCGCGAACTAATTTTTTTAAACGAATCTAGTTTTAGCACAAGACTACGGCTATTACACTAACTGTAGTACAGTTATCACAGCGCTTGCATAATCAAGAAGAAAATGGATATAGTTTTTGGATCAGGCAGTACCAGCACATCTGTCCCAAACTCGGTCCCAAGCTTAATAATTCACCCCTTCACCCCACCCGATTGCTTGAGTGGTTCGGATCTTCAACAATCAAACGCTTTCATTTTTCAACAACTATTTTCATGAGTTTATTCCAGTTTATATTACTTTGTCATTTTCCTTCCGGTCTATATAGTGTTGGGATAGCATCTAGCATTATTATTATTATTATTCGTTCCCCAGGTGTATCGTATCGTATGTAAACATAATAGAGCGGTGTTGTTTCTATTGTTTACTTTCTCATATTTGTTTGTTTTAACTACCGGGTTGAGTTCATTTAATAGCATATTGCGATGGAACGACAGTTCTCATTCATTACCACATGGTTGATAATGTTTTACTTATCGCTTTGTTTATTTTTTTTTTATTGGCCAAAATACACGATGCTTACACAGTATTAATCGTTCGGTTTCGAATAGTAAGTTTGCGTTGCTTTGCAAAATGATGAAATAATAAAATTTGGTTGCGAAAACCGTTTGCGACGTTCAACCCATTGTCGTGAATGATAATAAATGCTCATTTATTAAATATGCCGATAAAATGTGCTATTATTCTTGTCCACATGATGATTGCGTACTGGTTCTATGTCGATTGTAGAATTGTGTTAGCATTGACAGATGAGAGGGTGGGAAACGGGGCTTTGACATTTTTCTGCCTTCCACATGATTAGGCGGGGATCTTAACACTGGTCAACATATATTTTTTATTTTTTTATTTTATTTTTATTTGCGTTTGTTCGTAGCGATGGGCTTTGGTCAACCTGCGAATCAAGGTGAGCTTCGGCGGTGTACTCGAGGACAGTAGTTAAATGTAACATTTAAACGATTCTTGCTTTCATTTATGGCCAGTGGTTACAGCGAAACATTTCCGTTTTACTTAGTATGTTTTTATTCTCGTGGTTATGATGCTTTTTTGTTGTTGTTTCCTTCATTCGCTAAGTGTGGGGAGCATTGTGTTACGGGTTTGTACACATAGTTTTTCTTGGATTCGAATCGCTCTTGTTCTTAAGGTAAATCTACTGATGCCAGATACGAAACAAAGTATAAAAGGATGTAGATTCAATCTAATGGAATGGATTAACGAAAAATCGATAGCTTTAAACCGAACAACAAGTATTTACACACAGCGATGCGGGTAAAATGAAACGCCGAATGGTCAGTTGAGATTCTAGATTAAGGGATCTCGTTTAGCTGGTCTCCGAAGGAGTGAGCAAGAGAAAGAAAAATCGATAAAGCATCTACTAATAGGAGTCTTCAGGTATAATAGGAAAAGTTTATTGATTTTTGTTCCAACATTATCGCATTTGTTTTACTAGAATAGCCTACATTGTCTCATTCTCCCAATCAATGGTCTAATCAGCTAATTAAATCGAGTTTGTTTTAGAGGATGAACTACGCATATTTTATTATTGTTACCTTTTATACTTTAGATATAATATGTGTAATCATAATAACGAGAATAAGGAGCATTTGCTGCTAGCCTGTTTGCCTAAACATACTTTGATAACTCTTGCATTTTGTCCAATAGTTCTGCGTTTGATAATAATAGTTTTCCACAATAACCTTTTCTTTCACATTTAATGAAAATCTTTGTATGCACTATCTGCCCGTGTATGTAAATGTGTATGTTTCACAATGTGTCAGCGTCGATGATATAAATTAATCCACATGATCAGGGTCAAAGGATTTTGTCGATACAAACCTTACATCCCTACCGAATGGAACATAAAGGTGTTGGTAAATCGTGATTTCTTTCTGTGATCATCGATCGGTCCTCAAGTTTCCTCTTTTTTCCCCATCCATACTACTGGCACTAGCAATAGTAAGTGGGGTGGCTTTTACCACGAATATCGAGAGTCAAAAGATTTTTTTTTGTTTTTGTTTTTGCAATCAGCAGAATTTTAGATTTCCTAAGGGTTATTAACACCGCGTCTCGTACAGCCCGCTGCGACCGATGTATCGCACCCATTTGATCACATCGTGGTCCGAGTAGTTCAGCTTAGGTTCAAATACCTTCAGATAGCGCACCTGCAAGAAAAATATAATGGGGATTAGCTAGTTGATACACCTGTGTTGCTTGTCTTTATCATTTAATTCCCATTGTATTACAATTGGAAGAAGGTGTTTGGAAGCAAAGGTGTGCTCCTTTTTGGCAATTTACGATAGTAGGGGAGTCCGGTAAGCGCTTTCGTTTTGATCTGTTGACGATTAACAAATGCATTTATAAAAAATGGACAAAAACTGACGATTTTTCATGGGGTTACCTTCACCCGCACTGACGAAACTACCCATGTAGCATCAATCATAGTAACCTATGAGTCAGCAGACAAAATTTGACAGCTCTATCAGTCGAACTCTAACCGTGACGACAAAAACAGTGAAGCAACTCCGTTCAGAAGTGTGCGCGTTCAATGAACGGCACCCCGCCGCGTCGAAAACGGAATTGTGCGGCACTTTGTGGACGCCGGATACGCCCGACAGAGCATCGAAAGAAAGCCCGGTTCCGGATGGCCGACCACCCTGAGCGACAAGAAGCTCGCTCCAAAGGATGCTGAAGAGGAAGACCGAGGAAAAAGTGGCTACATCGCTGCGTACGCTTGGCCGCCGGGAGGTCGATTCAACCGGCCAAACTGTGAAAAAGTACCTGGCGAAAATGATCATACATGTCAGGAAGCGGAAGTCAGGTCCACTGGTTTCGGAGCGGCAGCGGCTGAATAAGATAGTCAACTCGATTTTCCCGGCGAATCGTGACATGGCGGTGGTGATGGACGACGAGACCAAACTAATTCTGGATGGCAACGATTGGCAGAGCAGTTCGTGTTTTACTTCCCCAACGAAGGAAGTGAGCTCTGAGATGAAGTTCATTTCACACACCAAGTTCCACAAGAACGTGCTGCTGTGTCTGATAATTAGAAGAGGATGTCAAAACCGCTCTTTATTTCGCTCCGGACTGGCCGTGAAAGGGAAATTTATAGTACGAAATGCTTGCCGGAATTGGCGTCGTTCATCAAGAAATACCATAGGGCGAAGACACGGTGTTCTGGCCGGATCCGGCTTCGGTCCACTACTCGAAAGCGATTGTTGGAGGAGATGAAGCGGCTGAATAGCGATGTGGTATTCAAGTCGGCAACCCGCCCAACGTCCCCTGCTGCGTCCCATCGAGAATTTCTGAGCCAACCTGAAGCGTAAGATCTACTCCAACAATTTTGTCTGAGGAGGAATTGATAAATAAAACGAAAAAGAACTCAAAAACATAACTAGAAATTAGAAGAAGAATTAGTATCTTCCATTTAATTCCAACTACGCTTTGCTTATCTTCGACAGATACGCGTATTTCGTCTACAATGTGCAGACTTCTTCAGTGTCTCGTACTAATAACTCGACTGAAAGAAAACCTTCGCCACCTGCCGTATATATTACTATTTTCTAAATACAAAACGTTTACCTATCATTATGTTGTTTATACCTATCTTATTATTAGTTTGTCTATACCTATCCTGAGTCAAAAACAAGTGTACTTAATATCTAATTCGCTTCTTTCTCATTTATACCTAACATACTTATTGTGTAGCAGCGGGTGCTCCGTTCGTCGGGTTTGATGTCGTTTGGGTAGTACCTAAACGACATCAAAACCGACAACGGGGCATCTGCTACACAGTCAAGTATGTTAGGTAGTAAATGAGAGAAATGACGATATTAGAGTGCAACTTGTTTTTTGACTCGAGATAGGTATAGACAGGCTAATAATAAGATAGGTATAAACAACATAATGATAGGTAAACGTTTTGTATTTAGAAAATAGTATATATACGGCAGGTGGCGAAGGTTTTCTCTCAGTCAGTTATTAGCATGAGACACTGAAGAATCTGCACGTTAGCAGACGAAATACGGTATCTGTCGAGATAAACAAGGTAGTTGGAGTTAAATGGAAGATACTAATTCTTCTTCTGAACTCTGGTTACAGGTATTCCACTAAACAGCTCAAAACCCTCTAGGATTCATTTACTCAAAAACATGCCTACAAGCATGTTCTCTTCCACCTGGTCCGCCTATCGTGCTCTCGCCGCTCCACGCCTTTTTGTGCCCACCGGATCAGTAGCGAACACCATCTTTGCAGGGTTGTTGTCCAGCATTCTTGCAACACGCCCTGCCCACTGTATCCTTCCGGCTTTGGCCACCTTCTGGATGCTGGGTTCGGCGTAAAGTGCAGCGAGCTTGTGGTTCATCCTTCACCGCCATGTCATCCTTCACCGCCATGGTGGATGCGGTCGTGTTCGGTTTCGCTTACCAGCATGTACTTTGTTTTCGACGTTCATTCACCAGCAGTTCGACCTTTACTGCTTCGCGTTTCAGGCGGATGTACAGCTCTGCCACCGTTCCAAATGTTCTTGCGATAATGTCCATGTCGTCCGCAAAGCACACAAATTGGATCAGATTTCGTGAAAATCGTACCCCGGCTGTTGAGCCCGGCTCGTCGCATTACACCTTCCAGAGCGATGTTGAATAGTAGGCATGCGAGTCCGCCGCCTTGTCCGTCGCCAGTCCCCGACGAGATTCGAATGAACTGGATAGTTCACCCCTTACGCAGTTTTGCACACACACTTTGATGAGTCTGGTCAGTTTCCCAGGAAAGCCGTTTTCGTCCATAATTTTCAATAGCTCTGTGCGGTCGATACTATCGTATGCCGCCTTGAAGTCGATTAACAGGTTATGCGAGGATTTGCCTTATGGTGAAGATCTGGTCTGTTGTCGATCGGCCGTCAATGAAGCCGGCTTAGTAATTTCCCATGAACTCATTCGTTTTAGGTGACAGACGACGGAATATGATCTGGGATAGCACTTTATAGGCGACGTTCAGAATTGTGATCGCTCTGAAGTTTTTACATTCCAAATGACCGCCTTTTTATGTATGCGGGTTTCCCAAATCCTGGCTATCATCCGTTGCAAGCAGGTGGCCAACTTTTCTGGATCCATCTTGATGAGTTCAGCTGCGATACCATCTTTACCAGCTGCTTTGTTGGTTTTGAGCTGGTGGATGACATCCTTACCTTCCCTCAGAGTTGGATCGTTTCCTCCTTCTGCTGCACTGACGTAGTCGTTTCCCTCCGTTGCCTTGGTCTCCCATGCCTACATTCTCCACGCCATTCAGGTGCTCATCGAAGTGCTGCTTCCACCTTTCGATCACCTCACGTCCGTCCGTCAGGAGGTTCCCATCTTTATCCCTGCAGATTTCCGCTCGCGACACGAAGCCGTTACGGGATGCGTTGAGAACTTCCGTGTTTCTTGGAACGGCTCAGCAGTTCCATTTCCATTTTTCCATTTTTTGGTAAATTTGTCAAAAGCAATTATCTGTCTTTGCCTCTTTTATCACCATCCAAAAAAAGTCCATTTTTTTTTAAATGCAAACGTTAGTCGTCAGAAGAGAAGAGATAATTACTGAATTGTCAGCTTTGTCCTGTTAAACAAACATGATGTGATGGGAGGATCGCCTTCATTCATGAGCAGTTCGGATGAATTGGAGATAAACTTCGATTCCCATGAGTTCAGATGTGACGGTTTCGTTACTGTTTCAATTAATTTTGCATTTTTTCAGTCGATTTGATAATCAGAATCCGTTGCATGTACCGCTGCTGCTGATTCATTCAGTTTCCGGTTATCAACAACATTTTTGAGTTCTTTTAAGCGAACCTTCACTTTGCGGCGGGGTTGTCCGATGTACACAAAGGAGCATTCATGGCGGGAATTTGGTAAATCCCAAAATTTTAGTCCAGTAGAACCTTGTCCTTTAAATTGCATAGAACGCGTTAAGTGTTTTCGCTTTTGTAAACTATGTTTATTCCTCAATTGATTTTTTTTTACTAGGTTGGTGACTTTAGGATAAAATGGAAGGCTATTTGGTGAAGAATGGCGAAGTTTTTTATGTGTTACTTTCGTTTGAATTTTTGTAGATTTTTTTTCGTTTCCGTTCATAGCCATTCATCTCAGCTGCGTTCTTTTTCTTCTGCGAATTCTTTTTCCTCCAAAGGTACATTATATAGGCGGTGTGCCATTGAGTGAAAAGCGGCTTGCTTTTGGGATCCAAAGTGATTGGAGTCGGATTTAATGTACCGATCAGTCCGATGTCGGTTTACGGTTAATTCCGAATTTCAACGTCCTTTCCTGGTATGCATTAAATTCAGGAAGGGTATTTTTCCTTTTATTTCTTTTTCCACCATGAACTTTATTAAGCTGTGACGTGAGTAGGTAGCGTTTTTTTCCTTCTCCGCACCTACCTCGAAGTCGCTCATAAAAAGGTTCGCTAATAGGGGTGAAAGTTTCCTTCCCATGCTTAGAACAAACGTTAGCTTGTAAAATTTTCCGCTAAATGTGAAAAAAATCACGCCTCAACTTGTGAGGTGCTCGACTGCGTTCTAAATGTCGACGCAGGCTTCGTAGAGCATCGGCGATTGGTACGCTTGGAAATAGTGCTGCAACGTCAAACGAGACCAAAATGTCACCTCGTCTTACCTTGAGCCCGTCTAGCTGCTCAACAAAATGTTTCACATTTTTGAAATGAGATATTGGGTATTTCTTCATTTCTTTAACTAGCCACGCTGCCATTTATTCGGTGGGTGTGCAAATATTGGCCGCATTCAAATTGGTGTTTTGTGAATCTTCGGTAGGCAATATAGAGAATCCTAGAGGGTTTGAGCTGTTTAGTGGAATACCTGTAACTAGAAATTAGAAGAAAAATTAGTAACTTCCATTTAATTCCAACTACCTTTGCTTATCTTCGACAGATACGCGTATTTCGTCTACTAATGTGCAGACTTCTTCGGTGTCTCGTACTCGTACTCAAGTCGAGTTATTAGTACGAGACACTGAAGAAGTCTGCACATTGTAGACGAAATACGCGTATCTGTCGAAGATAAGCAAAGGTAGTTGGAATTAAAGGGAAGTTACTAATTTTTCTTCTAATTTCTAGTTAATATAGAGAAGCCACTTTTGGATTTGGAACGTGAAACTTTCTTTGAAGTTTTTCTTCGCCCATCGCTTTGCACTACGTTGTGCCAAGCGAAGTTTACCTTCTTCCACCATCGAATTGAGAGGGTCGTTAGGGTTTCCGTTCTTGAACTTATGTCCTCCATACGGACCTGTATTGATGTTGTCCTTGTTGGTCATATTGGGCGCTTTCAATAATGCTGACAATATCGGAAAGAGGTTCACATTGGGGAAACAGCCAAATTCAATTCTTTGTCAAGCACATCATGCTCGGCCTGTAGGAATTGCGCAGAAGAAATCTTCCAAAAAAGTTCATTGGTTTCATGTCATTTTCAGGATCTATAACTATCAGGTGTGCCTGTGGAAAACTGTCGTTTTTTATCAACACTTGAGACTTTATTGCGAAAAATTTGTTACATATTTATTCTGAGAGTATTGACCATCGCTAGCCCCAACTTTTTCCCATCTTTCTGGTAGCATACGGGTTTCGTGTCGAAAAAACTGCTCATCTTTCGAAGCGATCCATAAATCTACCCAATTTTTGGCCTCTTCGCGAGAACGGAATTGCTGCTCAGCCAGTCCAAGCGTCATCGATCGGAAACGGTGGCAGTCGGAAGTAGCAATGTCTGGAGAATACGGCGGGTATGGTAGGAAGTCCCATTGCCGTGTTTATAGGTAGGTTTTAACGACCTGAGAAACATGTGGCCGAGCGTTGTCGTGCAGCAACACGATTTTATCGTTTTCTTTCAATGATCGGCTCAAACGCATCAGTTGTCTCGCCCGGTTTCAACAGCTCATAATATCACACTGAGTTGGTTCCATAAGCTCCGAACCATGAATTTTTCGCTAGGCTGTGGATGTTGATACTTGACCGGCGTGAACCCACGGATTTTTCGCTTCCAGGTTATCGTAGGGGATCCATTCTCCAGTAAAAATATGATGCAGAAAACCCTTCCTTCGTTGGAGAAGCAGTTAACACGTGAAAAATCGCCTATCGGCTTCGAGTCGTATGATACCCAATTTTCTTGCTTTAGATCATTCCCATGGCTTCCAAACGATGTGAAATTGCTTGTCGAGTCACAACCACTGAATCTTCAAGTTCGTGTTGCGTTTGACATGAATCTTCTTGCAGTAATGCTCTCCAAATCTTCATCTTCAAACTATTTTTTCACCGGTCCGGCATTTTCCTTGTCTTCTACGCTGAAATCACCACGTTTGAAGCGTTGGAATACCATTACGACACGCTCTTTAGCTAGATTGCAATCTCACTATAAGTTGCGGTAATCATACGATGCGCTTTAGCCGCAGATTTTTCCGAATGGAAACCGAAAAGAAAAACTTCCCTGCAAATGACGCATATTTGGTTAAAATTTCGACATTTTTGCGCGTACTAATACATATGATGCCGATAAAAATAGACAAATGCAATGAAACGGAGTTGTTGACCGAGTCTAACAATGAGGCTTATTTAATTCGACATTGTTCACTTATTTTTACTAGTGGCGCTATATCATTGGAAAACGGCAGTTTTCTATTTGCACCTGGTAGTTATAATCATTAGAATACATTCTACTAATTAAGTTTTTTCATTACTCGATGTGTCAACATGAAATTAATAATAATCTTTTGAAGGAAATATCTTCTGGAAGACCCTAAGAGTGGACAGAAATTTCTGCAAGAACCAAATATATAAAGAGAAAGTATTGATAATTCCGTTAGAGTATGACAGGCTGTGAAATTGAATAGAAGCAGTTTAAATTGAGTCCGGCCGTCACTCCCGTTAACACTCCAACCGCCACTTTATCCATCATCTTCTTAGAGCTCTCTGTGTTGAAACCCCCGTCTTCGACAGACATTCTCACGTACGAACGGTAGATAGTTTTTGTTAGTGAAATAAATATCTATCTATCAGAATTAAATTGCCACTCCGGAAAACTCCTACCATCCGGAAAGTTACCCACGCTATAACGCCCTGGGACCCGGAAAGGGGGGGCATGGCTGGGGCCATAAGCTGCTCACCCCGAGAGCTGCTGTTCTGCTTAGGCATATTCTTTTCTGGAACTGACCGGTTCCAGTTCCATATTTTAGAGTATTTGGGAAATGCCATCGGTGTTCATAATGATGCGTACAAAAACCGAGTTCATCGCAATGAGGAACTGAATGATAGAAATAACATACCCTTGTGAGATGCCATTTCCTAGCGACCTCCGGTCCGAGGTTGTGCTGGCGTTCAATACCCAAACGGAAGGTTCTGGCAGCGGTTCTTGGATCCTTCATGTTTAGAGGGGGAAGTCAAGATAGGAATCGAGAGGCACTAGACTCAACCTGGAGCGACGGGCATAAATAATGCCGAAGTGGGCGAATCTGAACCTTGATTCATAGTAAACTGATAATCCGTACATCATAAACCAAAATTCAGATATACAAATTTTTCCCTTATGACAATTAGAATCGACTTACGAAAAATTAGAAGGTAGTCTCATTGTTTTATCGTTGTCAATGTCTGTAATTTTCGAAGTGATGAACGGAAAATTGTAATTTACCGTGAAGCTCCTAGAACCCAGAATGTTTAGTGCTTAATTTCGATTCACGCC
>JASCZW010017338.1:0-17199 GCA_034211315.2 Aedes japonicus | reverse complement strand
ACATCCAATCAAAGTCTTTTTATCGTAGACTCTAAGCTATACCACAGTGAAATTTTTCATTCCTGCATGCAAACATTTCGAAAGTTACACTATGATTTGAAGGTTTCCGGATTAATGTGGATACAGATTTTATGTGAAGACGATAAAGGATAATTTCTTGAAATCTCATAAATAAAAAATACTTTTCTTCTCAACATCTACCTCAATTTTCAAACGATTGACTTAACATTTTTCTGTGAACTATTTTTAAATTTTGAGCTCAGAAATTGGAATGTTTCATAATAAACTGTCAAGTGACTGTAACCGATAAAGGATGGAACGGCATAAAAACACCCCTCTTATTTTGTAGGTGCTATGCGTGCGGATATGTTGACTCTATTGATTTTGCTATTTTCTTTCCAGTTGTCAAAATGGCGTCGAAGCCAGAAGAGCAGCGTATCCAAACTTTGCACGCGCATAGGCAAAGTCTTAATTATTCCAAGGCTGACTTGGCAAAATCACTTAATATTGCCAAATCAACCCAAACGAATATTACAACAGTGTTTGGAGAACGTCTGACGACTGTCAGAAAGCCGGAATCGGGGAGGAAACCCGAAACAATAGAGCCATGTAGCCGATCAGGAAGCATAATGGCCAGCGTTTTCCGACGCCATCAGAACATCGGGAAACAAATTGAGAAAGTTGCTACACAACAGTGCAAAGAGCAAAGAAACGATCCGGACTGTCAACATGTAAGGTTACAGTGACACCAAATCGAGATAATAAGCTAAACACAACAGCCACAAGAGGAGCGCGTGAGTTGTACACGTGTTTGTTGACTGTGTTTGATTGCAACGATATAAACGATGAAATATATGAAACATTGCCAAAACCGCCCAGTTTAATAAATTTTTATTATAGTTTTATGAAAGCCACTAGAAATCAATTTGGTTTTATTATGGCAGTTAGAGGTGCCAATAGGTTTCAAAATTTAGTCAGTTTTATGAAAACCTAAACAGCTTCTTTACAATGATCTTAAAACCTTGTCTTTTAAAGTTCCTTTTACTCCTATCAAATGTGTTATTTGAATTTGAATGAACTCGGAAAATGCTGTTTTGAAATGACTTTTTAGGACTCATTCAAATTATCTTATAGTCATTTGAAAAATAATTTTAAAACCTTTTTGCCTCCAGTAAGCGCATTAAACGGCAAATCGGCATTGAGGGAAGTCACCAAATGACCAAAAAGTTCTATAGTATCCATTGCGAAGATAAATTGGTTTTTTGGAAAAACTGTAATTTCTTCCAATCGTCATTTTGAAATATATGCAATAATTGAGTTTTTTGGAATTCTTTTAGAAATCCTTATTGAATTCCATTTTTTTTATCTTTCACTAGAACATTCAAAAAAATTTCAAAATCTTTATGGTCTTGAAAAGGTTTTATCAATTTGTTTTCACAACCGTCTATAGGGTGGGCCACTTTGTACACATTTTGGCTTTAAAGACAAAACAGTTTTGAATGTAGTTTTATCAACAAAGCCGAAAGGAGTGCTATACGGCTGGAATAGAGCTAAAACTAGCGGAAAAAGAAATGTTAAGCAGAAAAAAATGTCAAAATTTCCGAAAAAATACCTGGTTTGGAAGGCGATTTGTACCTGCACTGAAAATTTATTTTCTTAAATTAGCTCTCACTCGTTTCGTAAACACGGATTTTGTACATAGAACAAATTTTGCGATAATTGTATGAAACATTCATATTGCTTGTCATCTAACAAAATGCTATGATCACACCTTTTTTTTTACAATGCACAAAATGAATTTCGTGAAGACCAGACAATCAACCATCAATATGCAACTAGCGATTTGAAATTAGTTCACTGTTGTAGAACCCCTTGGTACGAAGTACACCTTGAAGCCTGCACCTTGCTATGCATATTTGCGCCTTTGTTTTGATTTGCTGTGTTATTTTGATAGAATATTTGAGAGTGTGTTCATGTGAGTTCATTATTAGGGGCACATTATTGAGCTTGGGACCGAGCTTGGGACCGATGTTCAAGTACTGACTAAGCCAAGAAAAAAATCGTATTTGTATGGGACCTACTGGTCTTAGAGTTAGCTAATCGCTGCTTCTCTTAGATCGTACTCATGAATGTTGTTGGTAGTGCTGGGATGGCGGGAGTCATTTATTTATCCCAAAATAGAAATTAATGCGCTGTCGAGAGTAAGAACGTCATGCACATCAATCCATTAACTTCTCACGCCTAGTGAGATAAACACGGGCTCAATATCAGCTATTCCTATAATTACAGGATCGAACCCCATATCAAAAACATTAAAAATTAAACGCTCAACGCTCGTGGTTGCGCTTTTTTCAACTATATTTTGAGCCGATAAAGTAGATCTTTCAGTCATCCATGCAAACACCAGAATGACGTTTCTTTTTTATTGGAAACAAAGCTCCCTGTGTTGTTTTCGTACAATCAACGAATGTTCTTTCTGGGGCAACAAATGCTTAGTGCCTTTGACAGTTGCGCGTGTGCCATTAATTACGAAGGTAGCTTCTTAAAAAGTAAAAATTAGTTTCGTTGCAGAAAACAACGAATAGATTTGTTAGCTCTAGCTTCGATTTCGTAATATAAACGGAAATTAAATTTCAGTGCGTGCACAGTGGTCAAAAAGTCCAAACCATTCCAGCATTATTTCAGTGGGATGAGCTGTTGAACTTTTTTTTTTTCGATTTTTGTCGTTTTTTCGACAATTGTACCATACTTAGTAGCGTACCATACTTAGTACCATACTAAGGAGCAGATAAAGTTGGCTGCATCTTAAAGAACATCGCATACAAATATTGGCAAAACAAAAATGCAAAAGTAAACTGATAATAATAACTTTTATGGCAATATTTGTATACTGTGTTTATACTTTATACTGTTAATCAAGTTCTTTATCAAACTTTGTATAGATGAAATCGTAAAGGATGTAAATATATGTCAAACAAGCGATGTGCCATTTCATAAACAATATCTTATTTCATTATATGACAAACCAAAGTTTAATTTGTTATGCCATGCCATAAATCATTTAGCTTGAAAATTGAATTTAATTCCAACTATCTTTATGCATATCTTGACAGATACGCGTATTTCATATACAATGTGCAGACTTCTTCAGTGTCGTGTACTAATACTCGACTGAAAAAAAAAACCTTCGCCGCCTGCCATACATATACTATTTTCTGATTTTTTACACTGTAAGCTAGGAAAATGTGAGCTGTAAAGTGGAATACCTGTAAGGAGAAAATTAGAAGAAAGATTAGTAACTCCCATTCAATTCCAACTACTGGATTAGTAAAGAAAAATGGACATCATACATATGATCAGAGCACTCTTTCTGCGTTTGGCTGGTTGAGGTGACCATTGGGTGACGATAAAAATTCCAATGATTTCAGAGCACAACAAACATGGGTCTACAATTGTTTGACGTCAAATAAATAAATAAATAAATAAATAAATAAAAACGCAAACTATTCAGAAAAAAACACGAACATATGAATAAATCAAGGAAAATAAGGAATGTATCGTAAATAAGCTATCCACGTACATATGCGTTGTACGCGTGTTTTTGTGATGGTTTTAATGTGTTCATCATAGCATGCTGTGCGTTTGACTGTCATCTTTCGTTAGTGTACTTATTTGTACGGTTTAAATTTTTCGTTTTCAAAGTGTCACGCATTAAAAAAGACGGGAAACTTAAGGTTTTGGACACATGGCTACGCGAGGCACTTTGTAATTCATCACGCGTGTGTAAAATCCACCGTAACCAAGTTTGGGGAACATTGTTCTTTGGATGAACTGGCAGTAAGAGGCAGGAAACCCGAATCTTCCAACCTTAAAATGGATCAGAAAGTGGTAGCTCTAATTTGGAAGAACAAATCAATGTCGATACGTGATTTGGCCAATAAAGCGGGAACCAGCGTCGGAATGGTTCAACGTATCAAGAAACGGAACAACCTGAAGACCTACAAGAAGCAGAAATTCTTCAAACTAAGTACAGAACAGATGCAAGCAACACGCAGCAACAAGGGCCCGGAAATTGTATTCGCGAGTTTTGCTGCGACCGGATGCATGTTTTGATGGACGAAGAAACCGTTGTCAAAGAGGACCAAAACCCCTTCCAGATTCACCATGTTACACTGCCGTCGTTTGATAGGAGTTAAGCGATGCCGACAGGTCGACTCAAATGGAGAATTTTGGTTTAAAATTGTTGATATGACAAGCAATATGTTGCTGCGGTATGAAGTCTATCATTTCTTACACTACCGGAACAATGAATTTAGAAATCTATCGATATGAGTGTCTGCAGCAGAAGTTGCTGCCTTTATATCAGGAGCATAGTACCCCTCCATTGTTTTGGGTGATTTAGCGTTGGCGCATTACGCCAAAACAGCTCTCAATTGGCTCACGGAAAAGGGTATAGATTTCGGTGAGAAGGACATCAATCCGTCAAATTGCCCTCAGCTTCGGCCCATCGAACGCGTTTGGGTGATTGTGAAGAGGTTCTTCGAAAAGATTTGTAAAGCAGCTGAGAATATGCAAGAGTTGAAGATGAAACACTAGTCCGGAACATGATAAAAAGACTTTCACTTTTTAAAAAACACTATTTAAAACAAACTTTTTTGAGCGTAATAGTAGAACGGTTGTGATTGGGAAACTAGGAGAATTTAAAATTAACACTTCATTTGGTCACTTTTAAAAAATAAGATATAAAACATTGAAACATTTTTTTCAAATGTTCGCTAGTAAACGCGAGCAAATGCTTCAAGTAAAATTTAAAGGAATTTGCTCGCGTTTACTAGCGAAAATTTGAAAAAAGTGTTTCAATGTTTTATGTGTTTTTCAATCATGAAATAAAGAGTTTGATTATCTAGAAATTAGAAGAAAAACTAGTATTTTCCATTTAATTCCAACTACCTATGCTTATCTTCGACAGATACGCGTATTTTGTCTACAATGTGTAGACTTCTTCAGTGTCTCGTACTAATAACTCAACTTTGAGTTTGATTAGAAGTTCGCAAATTCACCAAGGAATAATATTAATTTCATCCGGTCTTCACAATACTCAGGTTCAATCCCGTACAATAAAGAATGATCCATTTGTTTGAAAAAAAAAAAACATTATAGGAAAGGCTTGTAAGATGGAACACGATCCGTTTTTTGCTCGTAACATGTATGATTTTTATTTTTTCGAGAATTTTTTGAAAAAGGAACTAAAGGGCTTCAAGTTTGCCCACGGAACTGATTGTTTATAGTCACCAAAAAAAATTATGGCCTATTTTCGAAATCCATCGAAAATTGCAATTTCAAAAAATTAATTGTTATATTTCAATTTATTATTGATTCCATGGCATTTTTAAACATAAAAAATGTCATTCATATGTTTTAAAACGAAAAAAAATGTGTTCAATCGTACAAGCTCAACAGTGTTCCATCTTACAAACATGACGCCATACACAAAACATCAAAAAATTGTTTCACTTTACGATTTGTTTGGAAATGCCTTCAGATCATAAAAATACACCAAAAATGCTAGCCAACACGAATGTTAACCTTTTGATATCGATGGGAAATTTCCACTTACTAAGCACAAGAAATAATTGCTATTTTAATTATTCCACCACTTTCGAACAATGAAACCTGGAAGAGCTAGATCGAATGAGTGTATTCACTCCAAAAGCAAATGAAAATTAAAGAATAGTAAAAAAATGAAGTTAACACTTGTCAGCGTGATCGAGTTGTGACTATGAATTTCAAAAGTGGCGCTGTTCCATCTTACAAGCCTTTCCTCTATATAATATTTTTATATGATTTGAAAAAACAATACGTTGATAACATATTTTCGATACAGTCTTTAGATTCACTTTTCATTAATTTTGTAGTAATCTGCACTTTTTAAATGAAAATCACTAGATTTTAGTCATATCTTTCATAAAATACAGAACGATATCAAAAAGAAATCCCCATAAGCAGAGAAAATAATGTGACAGCTCACGAAAATTAACAGTCTACGGGAAGTGCTTGCTACCATACTTCTAATCTTAGTATTAATTCAATATACTACCAAAAAAATAAAGAATGAAATATCGACTACGTTAAACAAACACGATTTTTTTTTATTTTTGTCTTGATTATCGAGATTTTCAGCCTCGGGCTGGTTCATCTCCCGTCGGTGTCAGTCGAACACCACTTTTGGGCATTTTCTCAACTTCTCCGGGGGTGAGATTCGAACTCGTGACTTAGGCGTGAGAGGTATGGATGTTACCCAATACGCCGGGGTCGCCCCCAATCAAACACTATTGAGGCTAACAATTAAATTATTTAGCTTTAAGATGGAGATATCTAGATAAAATATATTGATCATTCCATTTAACAAGTAAGTTGATTGAAACCAACAAAAGCTCTGGATTACAGAATAAACAATCTTCCAGGAAAGTTCATTAGAGTCATGTCGCAAAGATTTCGCGAGATATTAAATTCAATTTTCCACTTTTCTAAATTCAGGTCAGGCTTATGGCTTTAGGCCAAATGATCCATTTGGTCTAACGGCATTCGACCTGATGGTTCTAAATCGTTGAAAACAGTGCTAGCAATGAGTTATAAAATGGCGTTCTAACTAAATTTTTTTCACAGCAAAATTTACTTTCACGCGTTATTTTTAGATTGAAAATATAAATTTAGTTTATTGAAAGTTAAGAACATTTGAAAACTTCGTTTGGCTGACTTATTGTGACTTATTGTAAAAGAGGAAAATAGAGAGTCTGCTTTGCGCATCGGCTGTGAACGGTTGTGTCGATTCTTTGTTGCGCACTATTCTATTAACAGGCATAATGCATTATCTATTGTGCAGCGGCGCGATTGTTCGAGTGAGCGAAAAAAAATCTAAACGATAAAGTTGCGGTCAGGTGATATATGTTGATTGCTGTGGGTGAAGATCATGCTTGATTTTGTGGTTGATTTTGACCCGTACCATAGGCATAGGACTAAAATATTTACCTGCACTTAGTAATTCAGAAAAAGCACCAAAAAATGAAAAAAGTGCCACTAAATTATTAAGGCCTGTGCCAACAAATAATGTGTGATCAGCATTAAAAAATTAGGAATGAGCAATAAAAGATGAGAAAAGATCTTCGGATAATCTAATTGTGACCGGTAAATCTATCAAATAAAGCAACAGCTATTAGTATATGTGCAATTAAATATGGCAGTATTTCCGCCAAATTATGTAATTTGAGCACTAAACTATTCGCATATGTCTTTTAATTTTGTTGGATTTTCCCATAAAAACAGTAAAATGAGCAATGGATAAATAAATATCCATTGCTCATTTCTGTTTTTTATGGAAAATCAACAAAATCAAAGACATATGCGAATATTTGGTGCTCAAATTATAATTTGGCGATATCATATTTAATTGCACATATACTAATAGCTGTTGACAGTTTATCGGTCTATTAGATTATCGAAGATCTTTTCTCATCTTTGTGCTCATTCTAATTTTTAGTGCTGATCACATTCACTGCATGGCTAATAATTAATGGCACTTTTTCATTTTTATTGCTCAAATCTCTCTTTTAATTGATGATTAATTATGCTGCCGTACCATAGTTGCCGAATCACCTTAATAAGGATTTCCTTGTTTTTGCAATGAAAGTAGTGAGATATGTTTGTGATGTTACTGTGATTGATTGGTTTGGGTCATTATTAATAAGCTAGTTAATTACGACCTATTTTATTAGTTCACCATATGCGTTGTATCGTTCTGTCGTTTGCGGAAATGGTTTGATGTCATTATATGGAACGGTTCCAGTGGGAAACTGGACGAACGCCTTCGGGGTTGGGTACAGGCGATCCGTGAGATAGTAAGTGCTCTCAAGGACATGGAGCAAGACAGCTAATTGTTACCTATTGATTCTATATTAATAAAATTTATTTTTAATAGGTTTGCGTCGACCATCAGTTTAATTGGTTGAATCGGTTGTTTCGATACTTCGTTCCGCAATATTTTGTTATCGGGCGTAGCGTTTTGTCTATTGTTCGATGCGCGAGTGATTCAGTGAGCATGAGAAGTCATAGTTCGCCAGGTAAGATGGGTCGGAAGTGAGTAAATAATGAATTGTGATCCAAAGTATCCGTTCGCCATGCTCATCGGGCCACCCTATCTTGAATCAAATAAACCACTGCACTATGGTCCAGATCACAAATTTACGAGGCAACATGCTCCCAGCGCCTAAACTTGAAACTTTACAGCAAAGTGATGAACTACAACATGGTTGTAGAATGGGCCCATTTTTTAATGTTGATTAAAATTAGGGTGGTCTCCATTTTCACGGAAATACAAACACTAACTTTTTTATTTGCAGAAATAGACGTTTACATTCTTGGGCAAAGTTGTAGCGCAGAAAATTTCATGGAATTTTCATATATAATTTTTTTGTAGCTTGAAAATGGTCTGATTTAGAGCAATTTTTCCACATCAACTTAGGGTGTACCATAAAAAAATGTTTTATTGCCCTTTTTTATTTCAATTCCCACCGTAAAATTGTATTCGGACGAGTTGAAGAACTTATTTTGATGTATTAAATTTGCCGCTAGCACTAGCCGTAGTTTTGGTGTAGAACGGTCCAAGTCGGTTCTCTGGCGTTGAGATGAATTGACTTGTTTTTCTAATGAAATAACACTATCACACTCTGTGAGTGGCCTCAATAGCATCCTTGGTTTAAACCGGTCAAAATCGGCTTTACAGAATTATTAAAAATCACTTTGTATTCCCAACGAAAAATCACAATCACCCTTTGTGAGAGGCCCCAATAGCATCCTTACTGTTGGTTTGAATTGGTTCAAATCGGAAATCGGTACTTTTTTTAAGATGATTTATTTGTACAGCTTCTCTTAAAACTAACGTTAAGGGGATAGAACCGATTTCTCGCGGCTGTCTTTAGGTTAATAGGAATAACAACTGAAAGGATGGGAAGGTGGGCTGGAAATAAAAGTGGGGTGGAAATCGGTTCTAATTTTCAAATTATTCACTTAACAGCTTATTGGAAACCAAAACGAACCCTGCTGCTGCCCAATCCTGTTCTCCAACATCCCAGTGATTTCTCGTGGAAGTGCAGGGGACTTCGCGGCTTCCAATAAAGCGAGTATCACGTCAACATATTCCTACTATTTCCTCACTTGATCTGCATTCGGACGGGGCGGACACCGGTATTGCCTTAGTTTGAGATTACCAGTTTTTACACATTGAAGATGTATGTTAGTCCCAAGCATCATCTGTTGGTTCTCTATTTAAGAACAGCTGATCTGGCAAAAACGGAATAGCAACCTCGGGCGGTAAATCATGCTCATGCTCATGTTTATTGTATAAGAGGAGAAGAGCAAGAGAGACCACTGCGATTGAAAGAATGTATGGATAGCTTAATTTGCGGAAATTGTCTAACAAGCCTCTGAGGAACGGTACTTTACCCATTGATAAAAGAGCAAACAAGTGACAGGCTTTATTTGTCCCTTGACACTGATTTTGTCCTCGAGTTGAATAAACATTAGCATAGCATATTTTTTAATTATCTGGGCCTCCGATTGCCGATCAGGGGATGATGGTTGTTTCTGACTGAGGCAAAGGTTCGATTTGGGATTTGGGATGAGGAAATCTTCCAGGTTGGAAATTTTGAAAGCTTTATGGTATGGATATTTTTCGATGAATAATTATGAACTTGCATATAGAGCTCAGAGGCAGTCGAACGTCTACTACAAGTGACATCAATAAAATATTCATCAATATTGTTTCAGCATATCCGTAAAATCGTGACCGAGGTAGAACCGGTGGCATTACGGTTGCGAATGAAAAAAAAAACTCTCTTTTTCTCCGTGGAAAAATGTTCAGAATCTCATCCTCCGATAATGATACAAATAACTTTTTGTTCACTTAGAGTATAATGGGGTAAAAGTTCGCAAATTAATTGGAACTCGATTATGCACAATGGTATAAAACTGCAATTCATTGGATATAATTAACTTCTTCCGATTCTATTTGTTTTTTAAGAAAGGTATCACGAAGTTACTAACAGATAATGCAACAACTAAGATATCAAATAATTCCACAGAAAAAAGGGTTCTCCAGCATAAAAGTGCTTCATAATAATTTCAAATCTTTAAATAACTGTTCTTAGTTTGTTAGATTTGTTAAAAGCACGAGGGAAGGGTTTTGCACCTCGAAATCAACAAAGTATTAATGTGTTATTTTCACATTTTTAAAAAGGCTCCCCTTCATACTCTGATATGACATCATTCTTTCAATTTGATTTTTTTTTCTCTCGCTGTACAATTCCAAAGAGGGCACCAAACTTATAATTAATCATCTCGGGACAAACTTTTGCCTGTAACTCATCAAAAACACCATCAATGTTTCGAATTTCATCTTCAAACTCCGGCACAAAAAGTCCTTTCGAGCAAGTTTCAAAACATTGAGTTTCATTTTCCACCGCCTATGGAAAAGCCAAAACTAACTATTGCTCTGCTTGAAATGTTACCCCGCTTTACTCTACTGTTTTCACTCCCCCAACCAACAGAAGAACCACGGGAAAACTGGCTAAAGAGGACGGTTCGGGCAAAATTAACCTTAGCAACCTCCTGGGATTGAAAGTAGATGAATCAGTTCAGTTGCTCTAGAGAGTGATAAAGGAAGAATAAATCCGAACAACGGCAAAATGCTAACGACGACGACGACGACGACGACGGGCGACCGACGAAATGAGCGAGAGACACTTGAGTGGGATTATTGCGGAAGAACTTGAATGAAGTATGACGAACAGATGCTTTCTCGGCTCCAGTAACGAAGATCTTGATTGAGGATCTGCAGCAAAAATAGCAGCATTGTAGCAATTATTCGGCCACTTGCTTCGCCTTGGTCCATGCTGTTCTTCGTTAATTTGAGCTGGAAGTTTTTTTTTGACTCCATTCCATGTGCGAGCATGGTTTCCAATTAAGGTGAGAGATCACCTGTTTATTATACCAGATTCATTAAGGCTCAAATTAATATCACCCAGTTCAAATTCGAACAAACCGACAAAAAATGCCATCCCATCGTTTTTGATTTCACCAAAAGACACGGTTTTCTGGTTCCAATTATTCATACCGATAAACATTTCCATTCTGGCAGATGAATTTATTGCAGTGATTGCATGAAACTGTAAATCATGCTCATTTTTGCCAACTATCCATCTGTCGCAACAATGAGAGAAGTGATGCAGATGTAATTGTTAGCGCACTGCGTTCCAATAGAAGAAGGAAAAAAATAGCACAAGCCAACCGGATAAAGAATTATAACCGGGAAAGGACAGCTCAGTAATTGAATCAGGAGAAAGTGCAACCCGGTTTTAATGGTCTGGCAGACAAATAGACCTACGAGGGCAGGGTAGTCCAACACCCAAGAAAGAGGACAATTCGTACCCGCCTGACAGAGAACATTAAGGGAAATTTAATTTCGACTAGAGATCGTAAGAATTATGTGATTTGACTTGAAAAGTTGAAAAGCCCTTCATCGCTCTGATTGCACACGATTCCCGGAGCTGTAAATGTGACGAAAATAACGGGATTACAGGATGGTCAACCAAAGTTGGAAAACCTTGAAATTTGTTTCTGACGCTGGCAGACTCATAAGCCACAGGAAATGTTGCCAAATATTATAACAGAAACAAAGGAAGTAATTAAGCTGTGTTGAATTTCTATGATTATTGCAACTGGAAATATTTTCTGCGAGGTATAAAATTCCTTCCTGAGTAAACTAAGTTTTTACTCTAAAAAATAATTAATCTCTCGTATGACATACCTCTTGTTGCACTTAAATAAGTTCTGGCCCAGTTATAATTGGAGCATAGACTATTGCGCATATTTCGGATATACATTTACAAAATAGAATTCTCTTTTAACTTAAATGTTCGACTTTATGTGAACTTTAGCGGGAAAATGCAAAAAAAATCATCTCGATTTCGATGAAATTTGCGATTTTTTCCCGAAAACCATTTCATCAACCGGCGCCCATTATTCTCATCCATCGTTTTGGCAATCTTATTCTACTTGGTTCTCAATTCATTGATGCTTTTGTCGACACTGCCGTTCACCTTCAGTGGGTTGAGTTCTTTCGGTATAAACTGCTCATTTTCATTGTATACACCATTTTTCTCGCCGATCGAGCAGGATTCCTTCGAATTCGCTCCTACACTGCTTTGACCGCTGGGGGAGTGCGCACACTGCATTTCATACTGGGTTTCGTCTTAGGGACAACAATGCCAGTATCCTGAAAACGTTTGATGGCCCTGTACGCAAAGTCTGCACAACTTCAAATGCGACAGCTTTCATCTGATGTGTCCTAGACAAGAATCCATTTTTATTTTTAAACTAGCTGATCCCGGTGCGAGCGTTGCTACGCCTGCAACTAAATGAATGAACATTACATAGAACTGACGTTTTTTTAATGAGTTTTTTTGAGTAATAAGGAGCTCAAACTTCTATCAGAACATTTTTCTTACCCAGACAATACACAGTTTGTGGCTTAGTAACCTGGATAATTCTCAGGATTGGTTGAAATTTGTGTTTGAATTCACCATAGAAACATTTCTTGCATTCAAAAAACCCCGCATACCATTTTTGATTCCATTTGCTTGATTAGTTCTCAAGCTATGCAGAAATTTGTGTTTCATTTGTATGCGAGCCGGAAGGGGAAAGCGGTCTCAAACAATCATAAGAACCTTCCCCAGCCCCAAAAATACCTGCATACATATTTTCACTCCGATCGGTCAGACAGACAGTCAGACAGAAATCCATTTTAATATAAATAAAAATCCTGTTTCCAATAACCCCCACATGCCAAATGTGGTTTCATTTACTTGAATAGTTCTCGAGTTATGCAGAAAATTGCGTTTCATTTGTATGAGAGCCCCCCCCCCCCCTTTCAGAAGGCAAAGGGGTCTCAAACCACCATAGAAATATGTCTGACCTTCAAAAAAATCCACATGCCAAATTTGATTACATTTGCTTTATTAGTTCACGAGTTATGCATGAATTTGTGTTTCATTTGTATGGGAGCTTGGTATGGGAGTTTGGTTGAAATTTGTTTCATTTGTATGCCAAATGAATGCCCTTTTTAGAGGGAGGAGGGGCTTTGAACCACCATAAAAACATTTCATGCCTTAAAAAACTCGTCCATTCCAAATTTGGTTCCATTTGCTTGATTATTTCTCGAGTTATGCAGAAATTTTGGTTCCATTTGTTTAAGAGCACCCCCTCCCCCTTCCTCCTCATATGATGGAAGAGTACCGAGACGAAAACAAATTGTTTTATCAATTTCATGTTATCACCCTGTAGACTTTGATGTATTTTGAAAACATAAATCATTCCATGTTCGCTGGGAAAATTATGTTTATCTAATATAAAAAATGTCATAATTCACCCAAAACATGACACTATGCTAAATTTGAGCCCAATCGAAATTAGTTTTAGGGGTGACTCTAATCGATCTGACTTTTGACCTTGCTACTCATGAAAATTGAACAAGGTTGGGCCAAAGGAAATGTTTAAAATAGAAATTTGCTTTTCGATGCCAAACAACTTAAAAGTACAAAATAAATTGAAATTTATTGTTTAATTTTTTTCTTCTAAGAAAAATCGCCTCTTTTACTTAGGACTTTTTATTCTTGTCGATTGAGATTTTAAAACCGACATTGCGATAAATGACCCTGCGTCAAATTTGGACTCAATCGGACATGGCTAGGGGTCCCTCTAATCGATCAAAATTTTGACTATTTTATTTTGGGACTTTCAAAACATTTGACTTCGGATTAATTAACGGGGCAATTTATGAAACTGCTAGGGCATGTTCATTGTAGTGCTTTAATTCCTGATATTGTTTGCATTAAAAAAATGGACAAAAATTGCCGATTTTTCATGGGTTTACCCTCACCCGCACTGACGAAGCTACAAATGTAGCATTAATCATAGTAACCCATGAGTCAGCAGACAAAATCTGACAGCTCTATCAGTCGAGCTCTAACCGTGATGGGAAAACAGTGACGCAACTCCGTTCATAAGTGTGCGCGTTCAAAGAACGGCACCAAACCGCGTCAACATCGTGCGGCACTTTGTGGACGCCGGATACGCCCGTTCCAGCATCTACAACGTCTTGGCACTATTAGACAACAATCAGAGCATCGAAAGAAAGCCTGGTGCCGGACGGCCGACAACCCTGAGCGACAAAAAGCTCCAACAAATGCTGCAGAGGAAGACCGAGGGAAAAGTGGCTACATCGCTGCGGGCGCTTGGCCGGGAGGTCGATTCAACCGGCCAAACAGTGAAAAAGTACCTCTCGAACATGAACATACATGTCAGAAAGCGGAAGTCACGTCCACTGGTTGTGGAGCTGCAGGCAATGACGCAGCGGCAGCGGCTGAATAAGATGGTCAACTCGATTTTTCCGGCGAATCGCGACGTGGCGGTGCTGATGGACGACAAGACCTATCTAACCTTGGATGGCATCGACTGGCACGGCACTTCGTATTTTGCTTCCCCCTACGAAGGAAGTGAGCTCCGAGGTGAAGTTCATTTCACACACCAAGTTCCCCCAGAAGGAGCTGCTGTGGCTGACAATCAGCAAGAAGGGGATGTCGGTCTTCTTTCGCTTCGGATTGGCCGTGAACGGGGGAATTTATAGTACAAAATGCTGGCCGGAAGCTACGTCGTTCATCAGGAAATACCATAAGGGCGCAGACACGGTGTTCTGGCTGGATCTGGCGTCGGCCCACTACTCGAAGCGATCGTTGGAGGAGATGGAGCGGCTGTATATCGATGTGCTACCCACCCAACGTCCACCAGCTGCGTCCCATCGAGAATTTCTAGGCCAACCTGAAGCGTAAGATTTACTCCAAAAATTTTGTCGCGAAAACTGAAGAGGAATTGATAAATAAAACACAGAAATAGCTTTAAAACATGCCTACACGCATGTTTTCGTCCTGATTGTAACCAAATTTTAACGGGTTGAATACGTGACATCAAAACCTAAAATACTTTGATGATGTACATAAGTGTATGATCAATACAAACACAATACAAAGTACCTCGGAATGGTACTTGAATAATCAGGCATTCTGAAATGAGTAACTAGAACCCAAGGGATCAACCATTGAATCTTCGGGCTAAAGAAGTACACGGTTGCAAATTGAACTCAATGTAAGTGTCCGCTTTAATCAGTCGCATGGGAACTGCGACTCAGTTTCGTCCACAGACCACACTGGGTATTTTTGTGGATGCAACTTCGTCTCATCGTTTGGGTGTATTGCTATAAAGTATTTTCGTCAAATTTATTTCAACTATTTCTATAGGCACTCCATTTTGATATTCGCTATACTTAACCAGGGGTGCTATTTTTCAGCAATTCAATGTGAAAGAGAGATTGTTTTTTTTTTCAGTGCAAGAATATCGAAACTGACGTGATGAAAATGAACCATCAACACAGTCCAAAGCTCCAGAACTACATGTGTCATTTTCATACCTGCACTAAAAACAATGAATCCTGCTGTGAGACAGCTTGAGGTTCACTCATGAACCATGTTGATGTTTGTCACACAAGCTCCGCGAAAGCTTCATTCATTCGGTGTTTTCTGTCACACGAGCATTCCATTCACTGAGACAAACGCAAGAGTTCGATCTGTATCACACCACCTTGATGAAATTTTCAAAAGCGGTTGTGACAAAAAATTGGTGTAAAATTTATATGCTATGGATCCTGAACCATTTCAGCTAAGAAACAAAAGCGAACTAGTGACCCGACAATCACCCAAATAGCGGGTCAATATGTCCACAGGGATGGACTGAAAGTCAGGTGCGTAATTGTCTCTTGCAGCAAATGCACCTACGAGCAGACAACCTATGATCCCGACAACGCAATCCGCCATTTTTGCTCAAAGCATCCGGATCGAGCAGTGGAAGCTAATTTTTGTTTAGCTTCTTTCGTTTGTCACTAAGCGCCAGCTGATGGTGGCCTTCGCCTGCTTTGTGCTAATATTCATTTATGTGTAAGATGTTTCATGACTCATACGATGATCAAAAATACGTAAGACAGTAGTCTAATGAGATTCTGCGAAATTAGTTATGTCGAACTAGTTGTTGGTTATATACATGATAATGATTTGCGATTATCAGATCTAGACTAAATCGGCCAAAGGGCGAAATTAACAATTGTAATCAATGACTTAAAACGAAAATTTCCCGGAAATTCCAGGTTGCTTACATCTATATCCACTACCCACGGAAAGGTAATAACTCTCTGGTGCAATTTTGTTTGTAGGAGCAAGCAGATCCCAGATAAATACGCTAGAAGTCATTGTTTACAAATGTTACTTTCGACCATTTGACTATTTTGTCTAGATATATCATATAATTGGGCTTTAAGGTGTAAACAATTAAATTTACTCCAACATTTAATAACCTCCTGATATTCAGTTTTTCGGTACGTACGTCTGAGCAATATTAATATAAATTTTTGGTTGAAACAAAAAAAAAAACTGGCAAAACATGTATTCCTTCAAAATTAAGTATGTACCAAATGAGTTTCCTAATGTCCTAATTTTTACTATGCTGATATGGTAGTTTATTGTATTAAACGATTGACATATGGGTACATGACACACAAAAAAAGATTCACGGAACCGGATTTAAATATTTAGTGAATGTAACATTATCATGAATCATCATCTAAATCTTTTCTAAGTTATATCCATTCCATCATATTAATGGCAATATTCATTCCTCGATAGCACTGCGGATTGTGTTAAATCTGTTTGTAAGATTCGGGCAAAATAACTTATTTTTCAGTACTACCCAAGTCACTTGACTACTCTCTCAGTCATTCATTACTGAACTGATATAGCTTGTCTATCAGTTTCAGTGAATCCTTCTGAAAATGAAAATGACTTATGAACTGGGTAATGAACTCTAAAAACTCATGATTTCAAAATCAAATCAGCCTGGACAATGTTGAATGAACTAGTGAAAAAGCTTCCTGTACAGAATCGAGTTAACACATTCAAAAGCTCTCAAATAGAGTGAATGTGACTGGCACACTGAAGTAATTTTCAACAGATTTCATCAACTGAAAATGATAAATCGCACCACTGT